>JACEII010000033.1:4550015-4597437 GCA_014332785.1 Antheraea mylitta
AATAAAATAATAATGGGCATGAAACGATACTCACTGAAATCGATGAGAAGTCTGCCATACCCCTGTCTCTGATATGGTGGTAGCGTTAATATGCAAGATACATTGTAGTTCAGGAATGAGTTTTTCTCCTGCCAAAGAAAAAAAAATCATTTAGTTTTGTAACGTCCTCCCAACAGTGGGACAAAGAAGCGTCGATCAAGGTAAACCAATTGTACATGTTGCCGCGTAACCGTCATATTTGTTTTAACCGCCATCTATCGGCGTATTTTAGTATTAAATTATTATCCATCAATTTCTTAAATGATTTATGTAAGTCACAAGAAAATTTCTTGTTAAGACCATATACACTCCCTTTTTTCTAAAATGTACAATTTATTTATTTTGTAGAATAATTGATACAATGACTTTTGTCCCGTCCAGTTATGAAAATACTTACTAATGTAGCACTATTTGTAAGCACGAAATTGATACCCACGATGTATGTAGAGTTCTATTAAATTAATTAATTGTTAATGCATTATTTACCACGCGTCCCATGACGGTTCATTTTTACATAATTGTTAGTCAATTTGTTTATTATAATAGCGGCACGTTATGCTGGTTGTTTTGACAGATTACAATAGTGATGTGAAATGTCGGTTTAGTTTACATATGAAACGTCAGGAGCGGACAAACTTCAAAACAGCCATCATAGCGCGCCGCTAATATAAACTATCAGCTGGTGTTTGAAAACAATCACATCTAACGTTAATTAACGGTGCCATTGAAAATGCGAACTCGTTAAGTCCAGTAAAGAAACAGATTCGTAAGTCCATTCAAGTACTAGGAAAAAATATAAAACACCAAGTTGTAATAAAATTGCGTTGTCTTCCTACGCCAAAAAGATAGATCGCGAATTGCACGTATTAGGCAACAGCCCAAGTCGAGGTGTGCCTCGCACCCTTGAGCTAGTTGCCCAAATAGAATCGGCCGAGTGCCGCAAACACTCGCCTTAGTAGTCCGGTGAAACTGTTAAGACCTTGCTGGGTCAATAGCGTAGTCAGTTCGAAAAAAAAAACGTCAAAATATTGAACTATTAACCGTATTTTAAATTATAATTTTATGATAAATGTTTCAAAATCGATTGAAATGATGATGATTGCTTTTGTTTTATGTATAACAAATAGTATCAGTGTTGTTTTTTTCTGTAATTGAGTATTTTATTTTTGTATCTCACATTTTAGTTACAGTTATTTTTTTTGTCATTCTTCTACGTACGCACCATTTCAACAGTGTTAGTAGCTGTGTTTACGTACAGACGTGTTTAATTTTAAGTATATTATTTACAAAATATATAATTACAAATTATAAGATTATTCAGTTTCTTAAACCTAATAAAAAAAAAGTTGCTGAAGACGTTTTTCTTAACGAGTTTTCGAAATGTTTAGTAATTACGACGATTCATTAAAATATTCATTGTTTAAGACCATCGTACAAAATTCGCTGTTATACAGCGTGTTTTTAAAAACGTTTCTAATAAAACAAGTTAACAAGAAGACCTTAATTTTTCCCATCCGATGCGCTTTTAGCGCTCTCATGCGAATGTGGCTTGATAATATACAATAGTTTATCAGCACCCTTATTATGTTGTAGCGTGCTGGCCATAAAAATTGTCTCTGGCACTTTTTACAAAAACAACGACATATTCGTTGTCACAAGATACAAATTTTTCCTCAACAAAAGTGGACATTAAAAGTTTCGGTTGCAAAGTCAGTGTTTGATTTTATAATAATAACACATTGAACACGCCCCAAAAATGTTACTGGTTATCGTTTCTTGACATTGCAAAGGTTATCAATCTAAATAATAAAGAAATAAAATGTAATTTTAAAAGAAAATATTACTCTGGACACGTTGTTTTGTAACTGACCTACACCGCTTTATAAACCTATTTATGACGTCACAAGACATTATCGACGTCAATAGGCTACAATGTATTCGTTATCGTCGTGACCTTTTAGGTCCGATAGACACCAGTTTGAGACAGTTTGTTAACATTATTTTTATAAACAAATATACAAGATTTCTTATTTATTACTAGCGAGCTCGGCAGGCGTTACTGTTAGATGTGTAAATGTAACTAAACGCAAACATGAAACATAACTAAACGTAAACGTCACATCCTTTGTTTAACATATGAAATGTCACATACAACTTCCGTTTCCTTTTGCTTTTTCAATGTTGTGTGAACTAATGTATGAATCTAAAACAATCTTGTATTTATATTACCAAACTCCACGAGTTTTATTACATACATTTATCTACTGGTAAAAACCGGATGAGAATGCGTCGCTCAGTTTTTGAGTTTATCGCGAACAGACAGACACGGCAGAGGACTAAGTTTTACAATGTGTAGTGATAATATAATATAATAATTTCTGTCACTCTACATATTATTAGTGTATAATTAAACTAAGAAATATCAGATTTACATTTATTACTAAATTTCGCTCCCGCACACCAGTTTAGGCACCCCTCGGCAGCGGCTCAAGTCTAGGTTCGATCCCTCGGCAGGGAGCCCTTGAGTGCGTTACTTGCGCGATACAGTGACACAAAAATTTACATCACTGCTACAACACTACACGATCAACCCCACACACGTGCACGCTTACACATGGAAGTGGAAGGGTTTTATTTTTTTCCCTTATCGTACTGGAAAAACTCTAATTTTCCGATAAAAAATATATGGAGGGGTTGTTGAGGCGTGTATGCTTGGTACACATATGCGTCTCAACAACTCAAACATATATGAATAGTTAGCTAGGTTAGCTAAGATAGGTCGCGAGTTTACATGTAACAGGCAACAGCCAAGCCGAGGTGTGCCGTGCACCCTTGAGCTAATTGCCCAAATAAAATCGGCTGAGTGCCTTAAGCGCTCGCCTTAGTAGTTCGGTGAAGGTGTTAAGACCTTGCTAGGTCAATAGCGTAGTCAGTTCGAAAAAAAAAACACTTATTAGTAAATGCGAAGGTCTAGAACTCTATAACATTCCAAAGAAAATTGATAACATTATAACCACGATACTACATTACATATGGTATTTTAAACCTTCAAAATAATGCAATTTGCATTAAAGGGACCTATGATAATGAGACGTCTAGACAAACTCGAATATAAGTAATGTACATTTTAACTAAAGTTTACAAGTTTCGTACACCCTAAATCCAGACAAACGGCGGCTGCCACAGACTGTCTGCAGCATCAGGTCGTCGAACTGCATCGAAGAGTATGGGGGGCGGGTAGGTGGAGGGGTCGGTACAACCTAAACCTACCTCACTTCCTTAAACGTTAAAAGAACACAGGTCCATTGCGTGAATTGTATGAAAATTACTGGCAAGACTTTGCGTGTCTGTGGGGCATTTTTTTGGCTCTTATAGTGTTTCCTAACATCTGTGTCCACAATTTATTACATTTCCTAGTTACAGAATGTACTTCTCTTTGGCTAAATCAATAATATAATGTTTTGAAATGTTAACTAAACCACATGTAACATCAGATTCCGTACGTTTAGATATCTACACTAATATTATAAAGAGGTAAAGTTTGTGAGTTTGTGACGTGATGTTGTGACATTGTAGGGGATAATCTCAGGAACTACTGGTGCGATTTGAATAATTCTTTCAGTGTTATATAGCTCATTCATCGGAATGGCTATAGGCTATATATCATCACGCTAAGACCAATAGGAGCAGAACACAGATTAAACATGTTTCAAAATCGGGATGTTTTTTCCTTTTAAGAACTGCTGCGTGTTAGTGTTAGTGTATCTATTCCACGCGAACGAAGTCGCGGGCAGTGGCTAGTCTATAAATATAATAAGAACGTAAATCTAACGCGTCAGTACTTTTTACATTTTTGTTAAAAAAATGTGGCAGATGTCTAGAAATGTATAATAATATTATAAATAGGTAAAGTTTATGAGTTTGTGACGTTGTAGGGAGTAATCTTAGGAACTACTGGTCCGATATGAAAAATTATTTAAATTTTATCTAGCTTATTCATCGAGAATGGTTATAGACTATATATCATCACGCTAAAGCCAATAGGAGTGGAGCACCAATGAAGAATGTTTAAAAATCTTTTTTTTTCCTCTTAAAAGCTTCCGCTGCGTGTTAACGTTAGTCCAAAGTATCTATTTCACGTGAACGAAGTCGCGGGCAGAGGCTAGTAAATCATAAAATACATTTCAATCGTGTTTAAAAATATCTTTCTGTTTGTTTGCGCTCGCACCACTGGTAAAGTGTAACTCTTATCATGAACTTCATAAATAAATTTCTTACATAAAAATCCCGATATCTTAATACGGATATATTTAGGTTTTAAGGAACTACAATGTTTATAAACACTGTGCGAAGTAGAGCAAGCGATGTGATGAGCATACGCAGAAGCGATGAAATAAATGGATGAAATTGTTCACAACGAAATTTTGTAAGCAAAGTGTATGTTACTTTGTACATAAAGTATATAGTTTGTAGACGAAGTCGCGGGTAACAGCTAGTAATAAAACAAAATGGAAGGTGTGTAAGTAGCAGGACAAAATTCGACGGTCCCTTCCCCCCAAATGACAATCCGCCGATGTAAACATGCGGCCCGCAGACGTCTAGACGTCGTGCGAACGTATACACATTGCGCGATACATCGTTAAGAGATTAATTTCGGACAGTGTCTGTCTACCGTGTAATTTTAAAACACACAATTCGTATGCATGAATAAAAATGTCTATGAACGAAACACTAAAATAAAAAATATTAACTTAATACAATGTTATGGACAGCTAAGCCTCGTAATGTTTATCATTTTTGGGGTTTTGGGGTGTAAGGGGTGTCGAGAGGGATATCGAGTAACATCTTAAGACTTGAGACACCCAAGCCAACCTCACCTGCACGTGGTGCACCCTGCTGATTAACTAACGAGGCAATGGCGATAGCGGGGTGGTAGGGTTTTACAGCCCGACTGGGTCGCAACCATCATGTATATGGACAAAAAGCCCGTTATAGTGACTCGCTTCTGCGCGTCGCGTTTCGGGATCAGCCTGTGTATATCCAGTACCGGGTGACTTCCGTCATTATGGCCGGCATGACAGCGGCGACGGGCGATGGATAATCTGTCTCTCGGTGGATGCCGATGTTTTTAGATTGTACTATGCTTAACATCAGGCATAGTGCAGTCACTATGTCGTGCTTCAATAAAAAAAAACATAATGTAAAATGTAGGATATATAAAAATACCTTATGTAGAGCAGGTATTATGACGTAAAAGTCTTTTAAATAAAATAAGTCTTGCGAGCCTTAACATCGTAAAGTATATAACCACGTATTATGAATGTGTTAGGTCATAATATTTCATGTAGTTTTGTATTTTTGTGTGTAGTTGAGTAATTATATTTCGAATATTAAAGAGTCCTACGTCGTTAAATATAATGTCTTATGTAATAATAAATATTCGTATGTCGTTTATGTAATGTTCTGTGTAGTTTTAATGAGTATTATGTCGCTTAATGTCTCGTACCTAGAGTATCTCACGGTAAAATCTTATGTGTTGATATATAATGTTTGCGTTAGTGTAACGTGAGTCATAACGTTTTGAAAAGTGTAAGTGTGTTCTTATGTATATTACTCAAGTAAATAACCTTATGTAACGATTAAAAGTATCGGTGACAGTATTTTTGAATTTAACCGCCAAACCGATTATTATTATTAGTTGAAAGAAATCATACTGAACCACCGCGTAAAATGTATCGTCGATTCATGTAAACGGTGAAAGTGTGTGGTAAATGGCGGCGTCCTTAGGACGCAAATAATATACAAGATGTAAATCTGTAATCGTGTACTTATAAACCAAAAAAACGTGTGTAAACCACCTTCGGCTGAGTGCCTTAAGCGCTCGCCTTAGTAGTCCGGTGAAGCTGTAAAGGCCAATAGCTTAGTCAGTTCGAGAAAAAAAAAAGTGTAAACCACCGGCTCTCAAGACACGATTACAGTAATGTAATATTGTTTTTACATTTTCCTTATAAATATACAGTCCACTGAAGTTTCTGCTGCTGAAGTTTTATTGTACCCGGACAACACCTTGACCCCAACAACAATTGTTACCAAGAATAAAAATATGCATATATGTAGTGTGCACTGTGGATATGTAGATGAAAAGTCTAACTAATCGTTTGCTTGATCGATGTACTGACAAACACTATAATAAGGTCTGTGTCGGTACCTAGCAGTTTGAAGGTCGTGGAGCCATGCCGAGGCTACTACTGGTTTCTGAATGAATGGGTGAGCTCGCCCAGGGTAGTACCACCCTCTCACAGAAAATCGAGGTGAAGTAACAGTGCTTGCGTTTCGTTCGGTCAGTGAGAGCGCCGGAAGCCCACTACCCTTTTCTTCCCTAACCTCTCCCTCTCCCCATTCCTCCAAACACAGGTTGCGCATATTTGCGACTCCTCTGAAAATGCTAGTATCTATGGACAACGGTGATCACTTAAAATCAGGTGGGTCACCTGTTCGTTTGTTTTCTATGATATAAAAAAGCAGATATTAATTTAATGTGAATTGACAATGCAAACACTGATACCTACCTTGATTTGAACTATTTGACTATTCAACTAGACCCACAACTAACGAATTAGTGGTGGCGTGTTTGGATACTGATCCGTGTTTCGGCTAAGGAAAACACGATGAAACCATAATGCGTTAGAGCTTTTCCTAATATGCGCCTGGCTAGCTACCACCCTTGTGTTGAAAATTCGTGACAAATCGTGTTCTTAACATATTACAATGTTTGTCCATCAAGCGGTATTCTGATCAGACGCTAAAATCTATTTACAATTTAAAAAGTACATTACCGCTCACGTAGAACGATATTATGATGGTTGCTCAACATAAAAAAAAAAAAACGTAAACGTTGTTTTAAAAATATTTTAATAAAAAAAAAACAACAGAAAGCCAACGCCACGCCTTGTTCCCAGGCGGTTATCTATCCAAGTACTGACCGCGCCAGAAGTCGCGTGTGCGTCGCTTAACTTCAATGATAGGACGACAATTGGTGTTTTCAACATTCTACCCAACACGGTGTTACTCTCTACTACTTTTAGTCACACAACAAGGTCGTGGATCAGAATTTTAAAGCTCGCACTTTATAAGAAGTGTCTGTTTAAATATTAAAATATATTTCGTTTGTAAAATTAAATGACCGATTATGGCGAGATTTTGTACTGGTAAACAAAGAAATGTTGAGACTTCTACCTAGAATACATACCATACCACAAATCCGGTATACAGGTTAAGTAAAAATAATAAAATTGTAATTACCAAGTAAATTACAGTCCACATGGAATCCAGATAAAATATACAGTTGTTCCGAAACAAAACTGTTTTCATGAAACGAAGTCAGGGTCTTCGGCTAATATAATTTTTTGTTGTTTATAAGTTTATGTTTTATTTTATTTTATATTTGGCGACAGGTTTTTAACGTAAATACTAGTCATGCGGTCATTAAACACAGCCTCATACTTTCATTCGCCGAATGCTCAGAATCATTATAGGAAATCGAACCCACATCGATCAACATAGTATCCGGAGATGTTACGTTTACTAATAGGGAAGTTACTGATTGGTTTACAAATATAGTACATAGACCACAATACAAACTGTGTAGAGTGTATAATCTGTCTGAACTATCGATCGTCGATTTTAAAATAGGTCCACTGAGGTAACACAACCTTTGTAACATGTTTATATCAAAATCCGGAATACCCGGACGTGGTGGGCGCGAGCCGGATACGGAGGGTCGTCGACCCCGGACAGACGGCGTCTCGGCGGGACGCCGGGGCCGCGTCTAAATCTCGCCCGTTTCATACTTAGCCCGTAGGTAGACGTGAATTTTACAGTCTACCGTATTATTACGATCGATGAGACTAGACGAATCTTTGTGGTGGAGTCTGCTCTAAGCATTTAATCTTACACGGTTAGGACCTTAAGTATAAGGTGATGGTAGCGTCGCGGGAATAAATTAACATTGAAAATAATTAACCCATTAATTATTTAATTTCTAAATGATAATATAACTATATATTATAAAACAAAATCGTCTGCCACGTGTGTCTGTTCACAATAAACTCAAAAACTACTGAATGGATTTTCATGCGGTTTTCACCAATAGGTAAAGTGATTCATGTGGAAGCTCTAGGTATATTATTAATCAAGATTTTTTTTAATTATTAGGGCGGGATAACATTCATTTGGGCCGCTAGTAATATACATTTGTGCCGTGACATTTCAAGATCAACTAAATCCAATTGAAATAGTTTCTATAACATGTTTAATTTTTTTTAAGATGAAGTCCAAATTTTGCAATTCATAAAGTTTTTAAATTTTTTTATGATCTTCATATTTTACATGTTAAAAAATTGAAAATCTTAAAGAATTATGTAATATATTAGGAATGGATAATAAAGATTTAGCTAAATTCGAAATAGAGCGACACATTTACTAATACAGTTGACATTGTCATTATCTGCGATATAGTTACGTTTGTTGTCGCAATAAACGTAAGTGTGGGAAGCCTTTACTATAACGCGTCACGAACTATTGAGGTGTATGACGACAGAGACAACAATAACAACGCTGGACTGCCCATTTTTACCCACATCGGATAGTAAAATAACGCAGGGGTGGGGGCGTCTAATACGCTTTTTAAGTGCAGTATCTTTGAGATTAATTTATCAAAACAAAAGTTTTGGCACGCAGTTGTAGGATAAATATAAAATTATAATGTTCATGATTCGGATTTAGGATAATATTTTTGTATTTAATAGCACAATTATCGAGGATGCTTATAAACTATCTATAATTACGCCACAAGTGTTAGAAGCTGAATAATTAGCATATAAATGTCTACTACAATATGTATAAAAATATTATATAGTTTATTTCAAAGTGGACACTAAGTTCTTGATGAAGATAATAAAATCAACAAAAACAATTTTAATTCAACTAAATTTCTTGTATGGACTATACTTTTCTAAAATGTCATTGGTAAAGTTTAATAAAAACTCAATCTCTCTGGTATAAAGACGCGCCATTAAAAAAGTAATTCATCGTTGACAGAGGAGTAAAAAATCCATTTGTGTGTCGATGAACTACGATGATTACGGCGTCCGTGGCGTACTCATTACTACTACGCCGTAGAACGCCTACAAGCTACGTCACGTAGTTTACGTTGAGAGCGCTACGACGCGCGACGCTACGAGAGATCGTTCGACGATATGCATAAAAACCAAACCTACGCTATAAAAACGCCTACGAGATGATCAAAAATAAACTTTATTACTTGAAAATTAAAATTCAGTTTTGTGCAATTAATCGGTCGAAATTCGGCTATAAGAAGGGATGCAAAATACATTTCATGCATAATTTCTAACCTATTTAACATTACAGCTTATAATGGATGTATACTCTATACTTATTGTATTATTTGGTAATATCACAGATTAAGTACCTTTTTATTTTTTCACTTAAAAATAAAACATATATATTGCTATCTCTATTGAGTATAGTATAAATATTATATACTAGCTAATACCGGCGACTTCTTCTGCGCTGTTTATTATTTTTACATATTTTTTATGTACATAGAAAAAAGCAAATGTACCACACCACTGCCCCACTTCCCCACCGCAAGAAAACAAACATCGTTGAACGGCTTATAAAAATCGTAATTTTTTAAAACTTTAATAACAAGTACCTGGGCGACCGAGCCTAGCTCGATTCTTTAAAAAACATTTTTAAATTAAAATAAATTGTTGGGTTTGCCTTATAAAATTAATTTATAAAAAAAAATGTATATCTCTTCTCTGCTGTCATTTGGATCCAAACTGGAGCGACACGGATTTTCGAAGCAACCGATTTCTATCTAAGCTATTTTTGTGTTGACAGCGCTGGCGAAATTTACCTTTATGTTCTAGCTATTTTTTTTTTCATTGCCTAAAAACTCATTAAAAAAAGTTTTCTATGAACAAAATCTAGCTAGATCGATTTATCGTCCCCGAAACTACCTACATACTAAGTTACACGGAAATAGATAACGCCGTTTCCGCGATCCTGAATATATACAAGAATTGCTCCTTTAAATTACACTATTGTGGTATTTTTTTTCTTTAGATAAAGATAAAATTTTTAAGAAGAAAAATATGTATCCCATACTTATACAAATAATCTTCCTTAATAAACAACAAAGATGTCTGTGTGTCTGTTTGTTTGGACACGCATCACTGCAAAAATACTGCGTTCATGATAAAATCTCTCCGAGAAAATCAGAAAGCACATTTTCGAGTAACATTTAGTTTTTGTTTTATTAAAATCTGTTCGGCCTATCAAAAATTATTGTTATTCTAATGACGACGCGACTTAAGCACGAAAGCAAAGTAGATAAGTAAACATGAATTTAATACAAAGATGAAGAATATATTGGGAGGCAGAGTATAACATATAAAGTCCTGTAGATAGGTCCTGTAGGTAATTTGAGTTGAGCGAATTTGCATATAAAAAACTGAGAAATACTGAATCATTTGTTTATGCAAAATCAATTGAGAATAAACGGAAATAAGAAATTTTATCGAGGATGGATAATTAAAATGATCCGAAACCGATTTACGAAGCGTGTAACTAATAGCTTCAAGCGATCATCGTAGCGGTTTCTATAACGCAAAGTATATTTCTTAGCCGAAATTGAGCAATTATCAATGATTCTCAAATTTCGACTTTTTTATTTTGTTTTTTAATATTAGTACCGAGTTGATTTTAAGATATTTTATAAATCGATTAATTTATTGAAACAAAGATTCTATAAAGCTATTACTGTTTGTTTTTCATGAGTGGATGTGTATGTGTACAAATTTTTAACATTGACATAAGGAACGTGATTTACGTTTAATACAGACCGAAGTCTTTTACTTCTGACTGACTTATGACTTATACGGGCTTCGTTCGACTCTCCGATGGTATAGAGAAAAGATTATTTCCTTATTTACTATTGATAACACTTACAATTAGTATTTTAATTAACTTTTGATATGTAAGTAACTTTTTATTATTATCTTTATCATTATTATATAATTTGATATCTATGTATGTCTATATGTGGATGTATATAAAATCAAAATAAAAAAAAAATACTTTATTCAATTTAGGCCCTAAAATGGAACTTATGGTTATATTTATGTAATATATTTTAGTTATAGTTCAATGTTAAGTTAGTTTTATTATTTAATTTTTTTAGTTTATTATTTTTCTTTTGCTTCTTCTATATTTGCGCTACCTGCGATAACTTTTATGTTAGTTAACAATACCGTTGGTTAACCGAATTAAAATGCCTTGTTACATTAAGCTCGCCTGTGTACAAACCCGAAAGTAAAATAAAATATTAATTCATAACACTAAATAGTTATTAAATAGTTACATATTAACAAATAAAATAATATAATAACAAAATAATGTATTCGGATACTACTCGGAAGAACACATATGTTGAGAAACAATGAGCTAACACTCTACATATTATTTATATCTTTTGTTACGATAGTGAGAAATTAAAATTAACCGCAACAGTTCATCCAGTCGTAGTATTTTTAAAGTCTAGCCTACACACACAACCTGACGTAGAGTGGGGGGGTTGCATTTCGGAGGCGTGGCCCACCCCCCGGCGGCCAACGGGTCGTCGACCCCACAGCCCCACAGCTGACGCGCCGCCACTGAATGGCGGCTGTAGTACGAGCATAGACTATATTCGCATACTACGAGTATATATCTACTATGTAGTGTTATTGTACACTTTAAATCGGTACGGAGTCATCACAAACGCGAAAAATTAAAGCACGTCATTGCTTTCCTAATAATAACAATTCACTATTTTGATCTATAATGCTAAAACTAGCTGTGCCCGAGACTTCGTCTGCGTGGAAGCTTATATATCTATACTAATATTATAAAGAGGTAAAGTTTGTGAGTTTGTGACATTGTAGGGGGTAATCTCAGAAAGTAGTGGCTCGATTTAAAAAAAACTGTCAGTGTTATATAGCTCATTTATCGAGGATAGTTACAGGCTACATATCATCACGCTAAGATCAATAGGAGCGAAGCACCAATGAGGGATGTTTCAAAATCGGGGTTTTTTTTTCCTTGAGAGCTCCGCTGCGTATTAGCGTTAGCCCAAAGTAACTATTTCACGCGAACGATCTCGCGGGCAGTGGCTAGTGATTAATAAAGTAATTTGAATATATTAAGTCACTTGTCTACTTTTCTCTCGTACTTACGTCGCGTCGTCATTAAAACTTCAATAACTTTTGATAGAGTGAACAGATTTTAGTGAAAAAAGACTAAGTTGCTCTCGAGGATGTCATTTACGATTTTCTTGCTGAGAGTTTATTGTATATCCACTACTTTAGTCGTGATGCGTGTTCATATAAAAAGACAGACATTTCTAAAAATGATTGAAATTTATTCTAATACCTGCAACTAGATACCTGCAACAATTTTTTTCTCGAAAATCGAAAAAGTACAGACACGTTAGATTTACATTTTTATTATATGTTTAGATACTGGTGGAAATAGTTGTAAAAATATATCTCAGCTTCCACCATAACTCCGACACTATGTACACAGATTAATACTGTCCCGGTAGTTCTTACACTGATATAATTGGAAATCACTAGATATGTTATTTTGCGTGCGAGTTGTGTGTATTCTCGGAAGTGGTTTAGCGTAGAGTAGGTGGCGCAAGCCGCGTATTTTTTGTTCCGTTCTTTGGAGAGGAAGGGGTTGAATAGAATACACAGATAATTAATAGCGTGCGAAAGTATAGGTAAAATATGCGGAACCGGGAAGAGGAAATAATATATACTAGAAATAATAGATGGCGTTACCAGATACGAAAAAATAATAATTAATATTCATACAATTTTCAATGTTTAAATCATACTTGGTTAATATGCAAAATATTTTTTTATAATTCACAACTTTACAAATTATTATATAAAAAATATATTAACGAAGATAGCAGTGAAATTAAAAAAAAATTAATTGATGTATATATGCTATATAGCTTATGACCGCGGCTTCGCTCGCATTAATATGTATGAGAAACAGTACTTTATTTTCTCAAAGGTATTTTGTTATTTCCTGTACTCATAGAAATGTCTATGCAAAATTTAGTAATGATCGATTGAGTAGTCGACGTGTGAAAGCGTAACAGACAAACATTATAACATTTGGATACATTATTATCGATCACATTATGTGATAATGTAAATATGCTGTGGTCCTTATTTTGCATATTTTTTAAGATAGTCCTAAATCTAAATAAATATATGAAGTAATTGAACAGTAAAAAAAAAATGAATTTAATATTTCAAGGAATATCAAATTAATGCATACGTAATGCTTGATTTCTGTTGAATTTCTCAACAAATGATCTTCTCTGTATCTTTAATTTTTAATAATTTTTCCAATTTGCGGACAACGAAATTACAATATGTGCGTGTTCGAAGATAGCGGAAAAAGTGGCCACTATTTCCAATTCTTTTTATAGATAATAAACAGTAAAGCTCATAGATAAATTCTAAACGGACTGAGAATAAAGAAAATCGGTTTATAAACAGAGGAGAATAATGCTCTGAACCGTTTTAGCTTAGTTTGTTTATTATATATAGATTATGCGATGATATTTGATATCTCTTGATGAAAACAAACAGTATAGTGTCGAAAACGGTTTAATAGGTAACTCTTACGACTTATAGTTTTTTTTAAATGTCATATAGGACGGTAACGAATAGTCGGGTCACCTATTGTTAAGCGATCACCGTCGTCCATACACACTAGCAGCACCAAGGGAGTCGCAAGTGTTGTCAGCCTGTTTTGGGAGGATGGGGAAATGGGCGATGGAGAGAGGAGAGGGAAGGGGAAAGAAAAGGGGAGGGGAGAGGATGGGAAATGGACCTCCGGCGCTTTCACTGACCGAACGAAACGCAAAAATGCAAACACTGTTACTTAACGTCGGTTTTTTTGTGAGAGGGTGGTACTAACCCGGTCGAGCCGACCCATTCAAGCTAAAACCAATAATAGCTTCAGCGTGACTCTACCACCATCGAATCGAATTAGTTATATTATAACTTCATACGCAAAAAATGTACTTAAATTCAGTACAATACATTCATTATTTGAGGTATTCGACGGAATGTAGTAATTCCAGAAATTAAATAGTGCCGGATACGAACTGATAGGTAACTCGTATCACTACACGTACTAGAACTGTATATAAGTAAATATATGATGATATGTAATCGTAGATATGTGATAAATGTAAACGAAATAATACACAAGACGAGTTTGTGGGTAACTCGTATCGTTTGACTCACAAAAATAACTATAAATATGCATTAAAATACGTATGAACTATACTGATGTAACCAACTATATGTGGGACCGTCCAATATAGAATAAACGAAATAATACCGAAAAAAAGTTTGTGGGTAACTCGTATTTTCATCTCTACTAAAAATTTATATAGGTAAATGCACTTTTATAAATTTATTTTATCAATCAGCTGATGATTGTGATAATTGCAAACGAATGTACGAAATAATACATAAAACGAGTTTGTGGGTAACTCGTATCATTTGACTCACAAAAAATTTCTATAAATATGCAGTAAAATACGACTGAAGTTTAGTGATGTAACCAGCTATATGTGGGGCCGTCCAATAAAGAATAAACGAAATAATACTGAAAACAAGTTTGTGGGTAACTCGTATATTAACCTCTACTAGAACTCTATATAGGTAAATACATTTTTATAAATTCCCTTTATCAATCAGCCGATGATTGTGATAATTGCAGATGGATAAACGAAATATTACACAAAACGAGTTTGTGGGTAATTCGTATCGTTTGACTCACAAAAATATCTATAAACATGCAGCAAAATACGACTGAACTGTACTGATGTATCCAACTATATGTAGGACCATCCAATTAAGAATAAACAAAATAATAGCGAAAAGAAGTTGGTGGGTATCTCTTATTTTTACATCTATTAAAACTTTATATGAATGACTACACATTATTAGCTCGTTTTTTATTACTAGACAATATATGTGGTAAATTTAGATGAATAATACACGAAATATTTCACAAAACGAGTTTGTGGGTAACTCGTATCGTTTCACTCACAACAAAATCTATATGTAAATATTCCCGCTTTGTTTTTTAAATGACATTCTTTATTTTTTGTTTAGTTAAAATTAAATTTGTTTAGTTAGAAGTTTAAAAAAAGTGAAATATTTTTTTTCATACTATTGTCATGTCGAAGCTATTATTTTTGCAAGTCTCTATTCGCCATATTTTACTATCCTTTAATATCTATCCATCTTTAATAATCAACAAGATCTGTATTTTTTTTAATTAGTTACAGCGGTTATAATTATAGCTAAATTTTGACCAACAGTCATAAAAAATAGGGTTAGTCATCAATAAATAATTAATAAGTGTAAGTTAAAGGTAATTTACTTTCAGCTTGGTAAGTCAACATAAGAAATGGAATTAATTTACATAGATATGTATATAGATCTTGCCTTTAATAGCGATACAAAAATACCGGTGACGGTGGTGAAGAGTTGACATTCAGTTAGGTAAGAACTTTTTTTTTTGCTTGTAGTAAAATATACTGACTTTGCTAAAGTATCCGACGATGTGGCACCCCTCGGAGTCGGCGCATGTCATGACGTAGAAGAGGAAGGGCTCGACGTCGTAGTAGAGGGTCTTGTGGTCGAGGAAGAACTTGGCGAGCAGGCAGAGCTGCTGGCAGTACTGCTTGTGCTTCCTGCCGTCCACCTGCCATACGCTCAGGCTCTCCTTCCTGTACACCTGAACACCGCAACAACTCACAACCCTCATTCCTCTTCATAATGTTAACGTATTCCACTACCTTATATAGTTCATTTATTTTACACACGCAAATTAGAAATTGTTAGAATAGTATAAACAAAATAAGTTAAGTATGTGATTACTATCAAATGTTATTATGCCAGTTGACGTCACTTTCTATGTAGTAGAAACATTTTGTCTTGGTCGCTTTACCATTCTGTGTAGATTACGTATAGATGTCACCTCTTTGTTCACTACTTCACACTGTGTCTCGTATAAATTTTTTTTTTTTTGCTATAATCGTGAGTTATTTTTCTCAAAACCCATCAGAGATGTCGATAATCTATACATTATATATATATATATATATATATGGAGGGTTTGTTTCATTGTTTGAAAGCATTAATCTCGGTAATTAGTAGTCCGATTTTATTCTTTTAGTGTTGAATACTTCATTAATCGAGGAAGGCTATATATCATATAATTACGTTAAGACCAACAGGAGCTGAGCATCAATGGAAATGTTTCAAAATCGGGGTTTCTTTTGCTTTTGTGAGTTTCCACTGGGTATTAGCCGAAAGTAACCATTCCACGCGGACGAAGTTGCGAGCGTAAGCTAGTATAAAATATATTTTATTTATAATCGATTAAGGAATTTCAAATATTTTGTTAGACAAACCGACATTTTTAAATATCTGTATATAGACATTCAAAGATAAAACTGTTCAGTACCTTTCTATCCTTCGTTTAAGATCTGACTTTCTTTGTATTTCGTAGCTATTAAATAGTTTTAGTAATATTATCATTGAAATAATTCCAAAAGTAGCTAGTATATTAAATTCAAGCTCCCTACATTTACGTTTAATGCAGTAGGAAATAAACTTAAGATTGGCTTCATTGGACGATGACATGATTACTTTATGCCCTATTCTAAGAAATATTTGAAATCGGCACCTCGCGCGCTCATTGGTCAAATCAAACAGAGCGCTCTTCCCCCACCCCTCCTCATACTGTGCACATATCTGTCCCTTTTCGAAAATTACTCCCACAAAAAATAGTCACCAACCGAGAGGAAGGATTTTACACATACAAAAGAGAGGGATGTGGGTACCTCGTCTCCAGGTGGATGTCTCCACACACACTTGACCCGGTGTCGGGCGGCTCCGGGCGCGCACTTGTGGTGCGACAGGCAGAACTCGCACACGAACAGACGAGGCACGCGTGCCGCCTCGCCCGGGTACGGAGACTGGTACCACACCTCCATCATATACTTACCCATCACCACGTACCTGCATCGACAACACGTCATCACAAACCTGATCGACAACCCATCACCGTCATCATCACATACCTAATCGATAACCATTCATCATCACCACATACCTGATCGATAACATATCATCATCACCACATACCCGATCGATAACCTTTCATCATCAACACATACCTAATTGGGAATCCATCATCAACATCACATACTTGATCGACAGCCCAACATCATCATCATCACCATATACTTGATGACAACGCAGTGTCATCACTACCTATTACGAGACTCATTGTAAGGTCATAAGCTTTTTTTTTTTATTGAAGCACGACAAAGTGACTGCACTATGCCTGATGGTAAGCATAGCACAATCCAAAAACAGTGGCGACCACCGAGAGACAGATTATCCATCGTCAGTCGCCGCTGTCATGCCGGCCATAATGACGAAAGTCACTGGATATGTACAGGCTGATCCCGAAACGAGACGCGTAAAAGCGAGTCACTATGACGGGCTTTTTCGCCATGTACATGGTGGTTACGACCCAGTCGGGCTGTAAAACCCTACCACCCCGCTATCGCCATTGCCTCGTTCGTTGATCAACAGGGTGCACCACGTGCAGGTGAGGTTGGCTTGGGTGTCTCAAGTCTTAAGATGTTACTCGACACCGCTTACACCCCAAAAAAACCTAATCCCGAAAGAAGACAAAGTAGACACACCAGTTATGGTTATTATTAGATTGATGATTCTACAAGAACCTTGCTCAGGTTCGGTTTCCTCACAATGTTCTCCTTCATCTTCAGTCGATAGTGTTACCAATTGAAAAGAATAAGTGTACGGTGATTACGAACAATTCGTGCGAACTTGTGGACATTGTATGAATATAGATTAAAATTCCATCGATCAATCTTTTAACGAGATTTTATAATATAACTTATTTTTAACCGAATTAAAAAAAACTTCCCAATAAAATTCGATACGTATGCCGTTACGATATACGGCATTACACTTTCTTATGCCGTCATAGCCTCTCTACGTCACCACCCTGGAATTCCTTGTGTATGTACGTGTATATATTATACATTTCATCGCTTAGGTTACTTAAAATCTAATAGAAAATGAATAAGAGGTAAGTTATTGGTAACTTTATGACAATCCATGAGTAAATAAGTACCAATCTATGGTCAAAAACGTTATGGTGTATTTAATTAGAGTAGATTTCTTTGAAGTCAGTTTTATTTTTGTTAAAGTTTTATTTATTTTTTTATTGAAGCACGATAAAGTGACTGCACTATGCCTGATGTTAAGCATAGTACAATCCAGAAACATCGGCAACCACCGATAGACAGATTTTATAGTCATGCCGGCCATAATGACGAAAGTCACCTAGTACTGAATATGCACAGGCTGATCCCGAAACGCGACACGCAGAAGCGAGTCACTATGATGGGCTTTTTCGCCATATACATGGTGGTTGCGACCCAGTCGGACTGTAAAACCCTACCACCCCGCTATCGCCATTGCCTCGTTCGTTGATCAGCAGGGTGCACCACGTGCAGGTGAGGTTGGCTTGGGTGTTTCAAGTCTTAAGATGTTACTCGACACCCCTTACACCCAAAACTGCCTAAATGTCATCACGCACACGTTGTTTTAGCCCCATCTATCCACGCATTATTGGTACTAAATTGTTAATTGTCCATGTTGGATTATTAATGTGTTCCGCAAATTTATTTTTAACGCCATCTGCATACTCATTCTTTAAAATTGTATTTATTTCGTTCTGAGGAGTATATTATTCTACGACTTTTGTACCTGATCTGGTTGTTAAATGGGGCGGTTACCGCGATGATAAGCGCGTTTGTAGTCACGAATTTGACGTTTAACATAATGTAATTAGTAGTTATATTAATTTATTATTTTATTGATTTAAATGTCTTTCAATAATAATCAATTGGAACGTTTTATATTAACGAAATGTACATGGCGAAAAAGCCCGTCATAATGACTCGCTTCTGCGCGTCGCGTTTCGGGATCAGCCTGTGCATATCCAGTACCGGATGACTTTCGTCATTATGGCCGACATGACAGCGGCGACGGGCGATGGATGATCTGTCTCTCGTGGTCGCCACTGTTCTTGGATTATACTATGCTTACCATCAGGCATAGTGCAGTCACTTTATCGTGCTTCAATAAAAAAAAAAACTTATGAGAATAATTAGAGTATTTATCCATAAATAAATATAGTATTACAAAAAAGTAAGCTATCTAATTTATCAATCAAAATGTCATCGTGTCATCATGTCAACGTCATCGATTGCATTCGATTTAATTAATAACGTTTTATATCTACTGAGTTTTATCCACATATTTTATTTATTAATATTTTCATAATTTAAACCATATTTAGTGAACTGAATTACCGCGTTTTTTTTTTATTTGAAAATTCAAAGCTTATCATAAGGTTGTTTTAAAATATGTCGATGGGTAATCGTCAATTATAACTTAAATTCTAGGAGTAATATATATGAAACAATAGTAATCACTTTAAAAAATAATATGAGATTAATAAAACATAATGCTCTCTTATACATAACGAAGTAATTTATGAAGATGTTTATACCAAGAGTACGTACATACATGATTTTTTGTGAACAGGGTCTGATATATCGATTACAATTGTACTCATTAAGTATGAATTAGTATGATACCTGGTTCCTTTATCAGTGCCAATGTCGCCCAATTCTTCTTCGATTTTGATAGCTGCCAGAGCCTGCGCTTCCCGGAACAGCCTGAGGTCATAATCCGGGGCAAAACCTTCGAGTATTGGTTCCCGGTCCTCGTTGACTTCATCGTTTCCAGAGGCTGCAAGTTTGTCCCGGAGCTCCTGGCTACCTTTCCATTTCGACCGCATATCCTGGGAAGAAAACAATCACCTATATACTATTAAGAGAAAATATAATATTTTTTAAGTGGTTAATAAAAAATTTAATGTATTTATAAATGTTCAAGTGTTTTAGAGATATAGTTTTACTCGAAGTATGTTTTTTAGAAGTACAAACCTCGCCTATTTTTCTTATCATTCTGATTGTACATGAAAAACTAAAACGTAGATATAAATACATATATATCATACTAGATGTGCCCGCCACAACATCCGCGAGAAATTTTAATTATAAACACATTAATTAATTAAATAATATGATTTTATTCTGTATTTAAACTCGAAATCAACAATTTATTTGTCCTCACCTTTGATGAACGATTTTATTCTTTGAAACGTAGTGTAGCACTACATCATCTAGTTTGTATATCGTATACCTACTTATTTGAAAAATGTTATAGCTTCTATTTATTTCTGAGAAATGCACAATCATAATTTCAGATATCAAAATTGTTCACATATTGAACCACCCCTATAATAAGCCTTTTCTTTGGTATATTCTTATAAGTAAGATATATATATATATATACAAATATGTTCTATATTTAAAACATGTTCCACATTTTATAGCGATGTATAAACTATTGCCATACCAAATATCGTCAAAATCCATCCAATACTTTATGCGTGGATCCAGTACAAACGACAGACAGACTGATTGACAGGCAAAAATTTTAAAAACTATGGAAATGTGTTCTGTCCTTGATTCTAAATCCCACCAGAGTATTTTTTTCTTTAAAATATTTAATGTACACATATCGTCCCATTAGCCTTTTATTGTATGTGTGTATGTATGATATGCAGCCAAAGTGAAGAACAAATAAATGTCTTTTTAAGATACCTATAATGATATTCCAACTCGGTTTTTTAATTTGGAGGTGGTAGCTATTACTGGCTCCAGCATAAATGGGTCGGCTAGCCCGGGGTACCACCACCCTCTCATACAAAACTTACGTGAATTAACAGTGCTTGCATTGTTGCGTTTCGTTTGGTCAGTGACAGCGCCGGAGGAGCCATTTACCCCCTCTCCTCTTCCCTTCTTCCCTCCCTCCCACTTACCCAACACAGGCTGTCAATGCCCTTGCGACTCCCCTGGTGTTGCAAGTGTCTATGGACGGTGGTGATCACTTAACATCAGGTGACCCATCTGTTCGTTTGTCTGCTATGATATAAAAAAAAAAAACAAAATGAAACCCTTGACTGTATGACGCGCAAGCTTGAGCTTACAAGAGGATTGAGGAGGACTGGCGTACGGCGTACCTTGACTTTGAGTTGGTAGGCGCGTTGCTCGATGGTGGGCATCGCGCGCGGCCGCTGCTGTAGCTGAGCGAGCGCGCGTCGCCTCGCAGCCGCTGCAGCACTACGCTCCTCGCTGGCGGCCGCGCACCACGCGCCCGTCACGTTATGGTAGACGGGGCACGCGTCCCACGTGAAGTGTCGATCCGATTTACCGCCTGATCAAAAGGTTTACAACACCCTCATTTAGGGATGACCGAAATCGAATAATCGATTCTTAGACACAGAAAAACCTATTATTTTAATCGATATTGAACATTGAATCGGTCTTCAATGCTATAGAATTGTGTTTCTTTTTTTTTCTACTTAGATAATATAAAACCATACAAAAATTTACAATTACAACAAAGAAGACCTTTAGAAATATGTCAATACAATGACAAACATTTCTAAACGAACCATCAAAATAATAGGTCCTTACCTATGAAATTGCCATTCTGCAGTACTGGTATTTCAAATCAAAATCATTTTTGTTTGGCTAAGAATTCTAATTTCAAATTAATTTTATTTTAAAAGCATGGAATTCTTTTTCCAAAAGTAGTCATTTGTTTATTGATTAGTGTTACATTTTCATCGCATTTCAATCTTTTTTGTCATCATGGATACGTTAAAAATTCGAGTAATTATGGAATATGAGTAGCGTCGTGGCAGCGACGCGGCACAAGCGGTACGCAACATCAACGACGTTTACGGAGCTAACATTACAAACCAACGCACCACCTGTTATTGGTTTGCTCGCTTCCGTTTTGGGAATTTCGACCTGAAAAATGAACCTCGCGATCGTCCGAAGACTTTGGTCGACAATGATGAATTAAAGGCGATTGTGGAAGCTGATGATACATAATCTACAGCTGAATTAGCAGCAGTTTTCGACGTTAGCGTCAAAACGATATTGGTCCATTTACGTCAAATTGGTAAGGTAAAAAAGCTTGACAAATGGGTGCCCCACGAACTCCATGATCGCCAGCGCGAAGTACGCGTCGAGACATGCCTTGCACTGCTCAACAGACACACAAATGAAGGAATTTTGTACCGCATTGTAATCTGCGATGAAAGATGGATTCTGTTTGATAACCGCAAGCACTCAGTAATTTGGTTGGATCCTGGTTCAGCACCTAAACAATGCCTTAAACGAAAACTTACCCCTAGAAAAGTGATGGTCACTGTTTGGTGGTCTAGCGCCGGTGCGATTCATCACAGCTTCTTACCAAATGGGGTGAGCATTACTGCAGATGTGTACTGTGAAGAACTGAATACAATGATGGAGAAGCTGGTACATCTCCAACCAGCATTGGTCACTCGCTCGTCTCCGCAGCTCCTGCACGACAACGCGCGACGTCATACTGCACAGCAGACGGTCTCCAAGTTGCGAGAACTGGGGTTGGAAGTTCTCCGTCATCCGCCCTACTCACCAGACCTTGCGCCTACAGACTACTACTTTTTCCAGAATTTGGATAACTCCTTGGCGGGATAAAAAATCAAAACCCGAGAGGCAGTACAAAATGCCTTTGAAGAATTTGTTGCCTCCCGTCTAGCTGATTTCTTTAAGAAAGGCATCAATAAACTGCCACTGCGTTGGCAAAGATGCATTGATTGCATGGGTGATTACTTCGATAAATACAAATAAAAAATACATGAAAAAAATTTCGTTTCAATTTTTTCATACAAAACGGCAATTTCATAGGTAAAGACCTAATATTAAAATTTAAATACGCGATAATTTGAGATCCGAGTAATTTGGATATATACTGTCTGTTTAAAACCATTAATAAATTATTAAAATTACTTTATTAACACCTGTATTAGTGAAAAACCATAAAGATTTAAGCGCCATACAAACGAAAATAGACCTTATGATGCAAAGGTTAGCAAACAGTTTGGCAGTATAAGGTTTAAAAAAATACTGGATTTATTACAAGATTTGAATAATTATAAATGATGTAATGTATAATTCCAATTATTATGCAAAATGTATTATTACATTATTATTTAATTTTTAAGAACTATTTTTTGTACTAAACCAAGAAATGTCCAACTTAACTATTGTATTTATACTTTTAGGTTAGAAAAAATATTTTACATTAAATACTGAACTAAATATACATTAAACTACTACAATATGAATATATCAAATTAAATATTGAATAATTTAGACAAATGAATATGATAACAATAGTTTTCAGCCAATTAACTTTACTATTATTCTTTCTCCTTATTTCATATAAAACTTATTTCAAGAAAATATACAATATTTTATCGATCATAAGAAAAAAAAACGAAATATATTTTAAATTAGATATAATTTTTATGAAAATAATATCAAATACATGATAATATAAAAACCATATATAATCTGAATATAATTAAATATATTATTGTGATCATAGATTTATAGACTCATATGGTACATGTACTAAATGTCTTTGCCGATGGCGGGAAATTTAAAATTTTTTAAAAAAGTGCGCTGGGACCAATCTGTCCCAAAGCTAGTCTCCAGGTTAAAATACGTTCTTCAATTATATTGGACCCGATTCTACCGTATTGAAGTGACAAACGTCAAAAGTTTGACAGGAAAGTGAGTAGAACAGTTTGTATGGGAAAATAAAATTGTTGTTTTTGCTATCTTATTCGCAATTTTTCCATATTTTCTCACCTTTTAAACCTTCCCTGGACTACATCCAACATTTCAACACCAAAATCAACTAAATCGGCCCAGCCGTTCTCGAGTTTTAGCGAGACTAATGAACAGCAATTGATTTTTATATACATTTTTTTTTTTAGTCTAGCACGGCAAAATTTCTGCACTATGCCTGATGGTAAACACAGTGCAATCCAAAAATAATAGCGACCACCGATTGACACACTATCCATCGCCGGTCGCCACTATCATGCCGGCCTGCAAAATATAGATATCTTATTTACGATTACAATACTATATTTCTTTACAAGACCTTCATATCAACCCCTTTAAAACCCAAATTTCAAAATGGAGGATTATCTTTTTAAATATCTGGCCAACTTCTTAAAACCATAATTTTGCATTACATCATTTTTTATTATTCAAGTTTTTAAAATTATTCATAAATACGTTTTTTTTTAAAGTTATGTTACCAATGAATTGTTGGCCGGTGCATCATAAGGTTTACTTTCGTCTGTATGGAGCTCAAATCATTATGGTTTTGGACATTCTTGGGTTTTACAAAGCCTATACTTAGCTTTATCATCATATCCTATTTACATTTACGATACCCTATTAATATTTACAATGTCTTTAATTTATAGTCGCATCTAACTATGGTAAATTACAAATCAGTGAAAAGTGAAAACGTCAGCAATTGTTATGGCTTTACCCGAGTCCTATTCCTTTCATAGAATAAGTGTAATTTGAAAACAGAACGCGACATTATTATAGAACACACCTCATTCCTGATTTCATATATATATAAGTATATAGAACCAATATTGCAAATAATGGCCAAAGACTTTAGACAACGACATAGGGTATTTATATTTACAATACCCTATTTTATATTTTAATAATTATGCCTGGCTGTACAGGTTTGTTATCTTTTATTGTATCCTCCATTTACAAATATCTATGTGTACAAATTCTCTTATTGGTGGATTAAGCAGTAAAGTTTAAGTTGATTTGCTTCAGCATTATTAAGTGTAGAGTTTTAGAAAAATAGGTATCCTATTAAAATTAGTACTAATCCCAAAATACTCTTCCTCTAGCTATAATGCTTGCAGCTTCTTTTTCATCTCATACATTTACATGTACAAAATTTGAAGATATTGAAAAATAACGTAAAATAACTAAAATTGGACTTAGCTCCTTTTGTAATGTAATAAATCAAATTCATAATTATTATATAAAATGTATTTTTTCATTTGTATGTACTTTTATCTTCAAAATCATTAAATTTACGATAGTGAAATTAAAAAACAATATTAAAAAGATGATTCGCCATTTTTAAGTCAGGGTCTTAGAAATTCAGGCAAGAAAATAACTACGTCATTTCTGAAATCATCAACCAGAAAGGTTTTCCCTTACTGAAATCAATTATAAAGCTATTTCTAGTACGGTTAATGGAATCTTACCTAAATGTCCAGAAGAGTCACAATCTCGGACTGGACAACATCGTTCAGTAGGTATTGGAGGTGTTGGTGGCGGTGGTGATTTTGGTAATGGTATATTCCTGGTCTTAATTAATCTCTTTATTTCTTTGCTGAAATATAATAAACATAAAACTGTATTCGCTCAAACAGGAACACTTTTATAATACGAGGTTTGTTTTATGGAGACAAGCTTTAAAACATTTGGCATGCAAAATTAATCCAGATAGTTTGAAATATCTTAACGGACATTTTAGATGGACTGAAACTACAAGCAATAGGTACTGGGGTATTAAGAAGTGGTACACTTTATTTATTATATATGTTTTTATTTTTCAAAATGGTTGAATAAAACTTTACTGGTAAATCTCTATATGTAAAAATAGGTATATGTCTGAGATGGATATTACAAAAGATTAACTAATCTTGATAAGCGTTTAAATAAGTGTTTTTCTATTGTACAGTAAGTTACTACTCAGTAGCATCATGCTAAACTTTTGTTGATTATATAATAGAATATAGAATAATTAGAATTTATATATATATATATATAAAAAGCTTCACTACTGATAAGTGAGGGACTCTTAAAATACTCAAACCCTTAACATATAAAAATATATATTTTTGACACTGGCAGAATTGTGGAATTTTTCCACAGTACACACACACACATACACTAAAATAAAAAGGAAATATTTTTATAAATATTAATTCTTTAACATAGATAATATTGCCAGTAGAATGATTTATACATCTCCAATAGTGAAACTAATAAATATGTATTTCTCTTTTCGAATTTCTTTTTTATTCACCTGAATTGAACAGTAGAAATGAAATAATGATTAAATAGTGTTTAAAACTAACCTTTTGTCACTACTTTTGTCATCAAGTTCAGATTCTGTGTCTGTCTGTGTTGGACGGGATGCGGCAGCTATTCGAGAAACTCTGGCTGATAGTGATCGTGTCAATTTGCGAGGTAGAGGACTTGTCGAATCTCCTGACTCGGTTCCCTTACTTGTTGTATCAAGCTGTAATATTTAATGATTTTTTTATATTATTTTTTATAATTACTTCAAGTGATATATCCATTTAAGTAAATGTATGAGTATGAGTTACATTTCACAGTTTCTTATAAAATAATCAGTAGGTACTATTCCCAGAAAATTCATTATCTAGCTAACCTCTGTAATTTCTATCAGTGTGACTTTGAAACTCAGCTTTTTGGATTGAACATGATCTGTTGCGATTTTGTTTTTATTATAATTTTCTTAATTAATCATAGCCATTCAAAATTACACACAAACAGTACAAAAAAGTCAATTTTATGAGTTATTAAAATTCATTTTAATTTCATAATACATTTGCTCATTCTTTCAAATATTTCATAGGCACTGATAGTACAAAGTATAGTCAAAGGTACAAAAAAATGTCAAATATTAAAATAACAAATTTCGTAATGGAATGTTATTGTCTAATTTTCAGGTGACATAAAGCTTATCATCAATCCGTAAAAACCAAATAATTGGCTTTGATTGGTATCATCAGGGATCAACTTCATTTGGCAAAGTATTAAAATACAATTGTTTTCTGAATTTAATACCTATTTAGAAACAAATTCAGTCTGAAGCTGGTGTGTTAAAACGTTATAAAAAAAATGAATACCTTACTAGAATTTGATGACGGCTTTGTTTTACCAGTCTTCATGTCATCTTTTTTTATAGATATTTCACTATCACTGTCTGAAGACACAGATTCTATAGATGACTGGCTCGAGGAACAAGAGGAAGCACTTTTATCTTCAATAACTTTCTTTGGAGGTGGGCCATTTTGTTTATTTGTACTTTTTCTCTTCACACTCTCTTTCGAGTTAGAATCCTCATTTTCAACCACAGTCTCAACTGAATCCTTATCATCGCCAGACTTCGTTGAGCAACTTTTGCTTCTTAGTGAATCCTTAGTGCTCTTAATTGACTTGCTTTCAGAATCTGA
Source organism: Antheraea mylitta (assembly GCA_014332785.1). NCBI lineage: Eukaryota > Metazoa > Arthropoda > Insecta > Lepidoptera > Saturniidae > Antheraea > Antheraea mylitta. The sequence continues at coordinate 4,577,571 of JACEII010000033.1, forward strand.
CTCAGAACTATTATCCGGTGAAAAGATACTCTTCTTCTTCAAGGAGCTTGTATCTGTGCTAGATTTTGAAGATGCTTTCGATGATGACTTAGGTGTACTGGAGCCAGAGCTTCTGGACATTGATTTTCCTTTTGCAAGAACCATGACTGCTGGTTTTGGCTTCGCTGAACCCCTTCTTCGTGGTGGCAAAGGTATTGGATCAACCAGTTTAGGAGTGTCATCATCACTCGAGGATGACACTTTCCCTTTTGAGGATCTAGCAGTATTGCTTCCATCTTTCTTACTGTTATCATCAGTGCTTGTAGGTGATTTAGGAGCAGAAGTTTTGGTAATTACTGGAATGTCTGATGTTGAAGAGTCTGAGTCAGAGCTACTTGACGCGGACCCTGAGCTGGATGACGAACTTTCACTGCTACTTGAGTCGGAAGACGACCCTGAACTGCTGTCTGTACTGGTGTTACTCACCTTGAATCGATTATTATAACGTTATAAGAATACATCTATTTAGATTTGAAATCTAATATACATTCTATTCATCAAATAAAACGTACTTATGTTTGAAATGTACTACATTATAATAACACAGTGACAATAAATAGATTACATCTATTTATTATACTGAAGCATACTCAAAAGTTGTAATAAACAATTCTAGCACGAAATCTGTTAATAATCCATCTACGTTGTAATTAATAAGTACATACGATTATTTTAAATTAAGATATGGTTATTTTTTTATTTATATACTTACGTCAAGGTTCGTCATGATGAGAAAATAACAGAAGCAGATAATTTACTCACAACAAGATTATACTATAACAATTTTTTTGTTTTCTCATTTAGTAACGACTTGTTTTCTTTTATAAACAATTATAATTAGAGCGTCAATAGTTGCAAACAGTACAATCATAAATTGTTATACACACTAAAGAGTATGTGTGATACCTATTACCTATGTATTATACATAAATAACCACAGATGAAAAAATAGAAAACAATACCTATACGTTGGAATTTATATTTGTCAACTTCAACTTTTTATAATGGCGTCTCGTAAGTGCGAATTTTGCCAGTGTCAAGTAGATTCCAGAAAGGCGACTTTATTAAATTTAAATTAATGCAATAACAAATTCCTCTAAACATGGCTACTGAAACACGTAAAAAAAATATAACACGTATAGCCCATCGTGCTCTGAATAAATAAATATTTAAATAATTATTTGTAGTGTTTATTATCATGGTATGATCAAGTTTCATTTTGTAGTCCGGTGTAGCTGTTAAGGCCTTGCTAAGCCAATAGCGTAGTCAGTTTGAGAAAAAAAAGTTTAATTTTGTTAATTCATACATATTCTAAATTAAGATTAAATAAAACATCATACAACAAATTAGATTATTTGTAAAATAATATGTTTTTTAAATTGACTTTGCGTTTTCCACAGGTTTTGTTTAGTTTTTTTTTTGACAACCAATCTTCTACGCTGTCATATTGTCATGTAGGTAGTCACATTATAAAAGATTTGTGATCATATCAATGGTCTAACAAGGCGGTAGCTCTACTGTTATAAATCTCCAGGGAGCTTTTGTGACAAATCAGAATACATGCACTGTGATATTATTTCCCATCCATTTCAATTGTGTAGAATAACCAAACTATATTACGTCAAAGGTCACTAATATTAGAAAATATTGTGCCAATAATACAAGATTATGAATAAAATATAAAATCCACTATATGGCATTCAAAGAACCCGCCAAAAACTCTAATCACAGGATATTGATATAAAATAGTACTTACGTTAAAATATTACTTCTGTAGTTTTTATAGTTCCTGTACATTTCTTTAAAATTACAACAAATTCCTTTCTCACAAGTTTGAATTCGCTGTCGAAACTTCCGCCAATCTACTAGGGCGCGGTTGCAAGTGATTTTTTATAATTATCCATATAATGTTTGTAGCGTGCATTTAATTTAACATTAATTCATAACACTTGCTACCTATTGATATATTAATGTAGTCACTTTAAGCATTGTCCTTGACAACAAAATAACGTTCGAAGTGATCAATATATAAATCCCAGTTGTTACTAACAAAACCAAAATGTCTTAGTTTGCCGACGGCCATTTTCCGTAAAACTATTCACAAAATATGTAAATATTAGTCCAGGAAACGCTTACACAACACTACACTAACTTTTAAGTCGAGTATCACACTGATCACCAGACGTATAAATGTCCAAAAGTTTATATTTCAGGGAGCTTAATAAAACTCAACCGTACTGCAAAACGTGTCCTACCAAAGAGACTCAAGAATGACAAAACTAGTTACGTTAAAATATTGTTTTATATAAATCTACCTACATATTATGTTACAAATACAAACCGTAAGAAAAACATGTGAATACACATATGCGTATTTCCGCGTTAAATCCTGCACACTTCAATGGCAAGTAAAAGACCATTAGCTAATTTTAGAGACAATGCTGTTGACCGCGCGAAAGGGCTTTGACGCGGGAAAAATCGTTCGTCTATATGGCTAAAGCTAAACAAGGACTTAGTTTGTTTTTCTCGAACTGACTACGCTATTGACCTAACAAGGTCCTAACAGCTTCACCGGATTAATAAGGCGAGCGCTTAGATCACTCAACAGATTTTAGTTGACAACTAGCTCAAGGGTGCACGGCACACCTCGGTTTGAGCTGTTGCCTGAAACGTGCGATTCGCGACTGAAAGAAATAAAACTTTTCCACTTTCATGTGTAAGCGTGTATGCGTGCATGTGTTTGGAGGTGATATGTGTAATGTTGTCGCAGTGATGTAAGATTTTGTGTCACTGTATCGCGCGAGCAGCGCACTCAAGGACTCCTCGCTGAGGGAACGGACCTAGGCTTGAGCCGCTGCCGAGGGTGACCTAATTTGGTGTGCGGGGGCGAAATTTATCGCCAGACCATGACAAGGACTAAGGCAATGCATGTGCGGTTCTATATTAAATCACGAGTATTTGCTTTTGCGCTTCTAATTTGAACATATCTACGTTCTTTCACAAGGGATAAAACTGGCGGCTATTAAATAGTCACTACACGGATTGTTAAACTTTATGTTGAACTAGCTGTGCCCGCGACTTCATCCGCATGGAACCCTGATGTAAAAGGTGGCTAATAAAGTCATCTTAATGTACACTTCACGTTCTTCACATTATAACGTTGTATTTTATTTTTAAAATGATATCTTTAGGGTTCTATGATGTAAAAATAACAGCTGTTGTCTTTATAAGTTCTTTTAATAACAGAAATGAACAATATTAGAATATACTGTAGAAACTAAGATACATAAACTAAACTTTTTTTTACAAAATGAAATTTCTAAAGAAAATGTATTTATTGTGAAAGAATAGAACAATTTAATACAAAGTATGGTTTCCTCTGCTATTCAGAACTTGTCGGCAACGATTATTCTTTGAATTAATGAGACTGTTTATGTCATCTTGCGGTATTCGCTCCCAATGGAATTGTAGCAAATCCTTCAGCTGTTGGGTTATTGTCGCTCCGTCCAAGTCCTTCAAAACATGTCTCTGGAGCATGTCCCATGTGTGCTCGATGGGGTTGAGATCTGGTGATTGTGCAGGCCAGGGCAATACCCGGATGTTGAATGAATGAATGAATGAATTCTTTATTGCACACATTTGGTTGTACACTGGCGAGCTTAATGCCATGAGGCATTCTCTTCCAGCTAACCAGCGGTATTGATGTTCTCCGTTGCAAAGTATTCACTGGTTCGCCGTGCTGTTTATGAAGGCGCATTGTCATGCATTAACCTAAAATCGGAGCCAAAGGTTTGTGCAAATGGGTAGACATAAGGTCTGAAAATAACCTCAATGTAATTTTCAGCATTCATGTTTCCATTTACAAAAACGAGCTCAGTTCGCCTGTTCTTCATAATACCCGCCCATAACATAACTATTGAGGCGCTGTATGGATGAACTTCCTGAACGCACCTGAGCCTTTCTGTATTTCCGGGCCGACGATACACTCGCACTCTTCTTGTATCAGGCTTAAACCCGAATCGCGACTCATCGGAACACATAATTTTATCCCATTGTTCCTGGGTCCATGTTATGCGTTCTCTACACCATTCATATCGACGAGCGCGATTCCCGTGACTTATCGGTGGGCACCTGATTGGGCGTCGAGCTCGTAGGCCGTACTCATGCAGTCGATTTCGCACAGTTTGAGGCCTTACATCAACACCACTTGAAATTTGTAACCTCAAACTTATCTCTCGAGCGGCTAACATTGGCTGGCGTCTTGCAGTCAGTTGTATGTACCGGTCTTGCCAAGTGGTTGTACTCCTTTTACGGCCTGGATGCTGTTCAGCGGGTTCTTCTGTATTATTGTAGCGCTGCCAAAGACGACAAATAACACTTCTATAAATGCCAAAATGTCGAGATACCTGAGATTACTTCCCGCTTGCAACATCTCTACAGCTCTTTGCATTTCATGTGCCATCAAATGACGTCGCTTCATGACGTAAAGAATATCTAACAATTCAATTTTGTCGCTAACTTTATTTCAATGGTTGGTAAAATTATAAAATCAAGACTAAACGTAGCAATTAAAACGCACTTAAATTCAAACAAATTCGCAGTCATTTGAATTTTATGAAAAAACAAAACATAATCAAATTTTTTTTACAACCAGCCAGTATGTCATTAATAACAAAAAAGTTTACTTACCTACGCACTTTGTTTGAGTAAATACTTGGAAATCAATTAATATAAATGGTAAAATTTGTAATACCACGCATGTTGGTTAGACTTTTTTGATGTGTGTATTAAGTCCATTTACTTATCTACTTTTCTCTTATACTTAGTCACGTCTTTATTACAAATAAGATAATTTTGATAGATATGAAGCGAGCGTGACGTGAGAAATCGGAACACGAGGAGCTTGCGACGCTACGCCCAGTAGGTCAGATCGGGTTTATATCGCCCAGTCGCCCGTAACCCCTACAGAAAACACGCACATCACTCCCTCTTGGCCTCTAGGCTACGAGGTAGTTCAGCCATGTTACGTAACCGACTGCTTCAACTGCATTGCTACATTAGTTCCGCTGCTTACTTTTGTGTGAAGACCTCATTCAGTTCGTGTACTATGGGTTATTGGGTAAAATATTAAATCAACCATTTCTAAAAAACTAGTGTAATTGTACAGGTTTTTTTTTTCTCGAACTGTTTACGCTATTGACCCAGCAAGGTCTTAACAGCTTCACCGGACTACAATTATACAGGGGAAAATATTATATTCAACTTTTGTCCATCAATCTCGCTTATACGCCTGTCCTGATTCTAGTGAAAGGCATAAAAATCAATTTGCGTCGTAGAATTAGCAAACCAGTTAGGTAATATCTAATCTCGAAGGTTTATTCTTCAGTCGCGGTAAAGGTCTTAACCGTTTCTAATGACATGTGTAGAAGTCAATTACTTCATAGAATTAGCATAGCGGACATGTTATAGCTAGTATAGTAGTAGATTTATCTATATTCCCATACATATCTATACTAATAGTTTTTTTTTTGTTAAAGGGGGGAAAATCCTGCATCGGATATGCCTCACGTTGCCGGGGGACAACGTGAGGGTTATGCCAGACTCTTACTGGCTAAAAACCCCCCTGCCGCTCAGCGGGAATGTGTGGACCAGGATGCGGGTGCACGATCAGCATTCTTCCACTATCCTGGCCATGCGCTTGGGTGCCCGCAAGATGGTAGTGCGGGACCCTCCTCTCGGGAAGAGAGATGTCGCTCCCCAGGCTACTGTGTCGAAGCGGCGGCTGAGACCGTGCTTCACGGCTCGGGCCTTCTCTTCACGGTGACGGACGTATCTATACTAATACTAATCTATACTATATATATCTATACTTCTATACCAATATTATAAAGAGGTAAAGTTTGTGATTTTGTGAATATGTACAAAGTGACTGCACTATGCCTGATGGTAAGCATAGTACAATCCAAAAATAATAGCGACTACCGATTGACACACTGTTCATCGCCGGTCGCCATTACCATGCCGGCCTGTAAAAAGCTGGATATGCACAGGCTGATCCCGAAACGCGACCCGTAGAAGCGAATCACTATTACGGGCTTTTTCGCCATATACATGGTGGTTGCGACCCAGTCAGGCTGTAAAACCCTACCACCCCGCTATCGCCATTACCTCGTTCGTTATTCAGCAGGGTGCACCACGTGCAGGTGAGGTTGGCTTGGGTGTCTCAAGTCTTATGATGTTATTCGACACCCCTTACACCCCGTTGTGACGTTGTAGGGGGTAATCTAAGGAACTACTGATCCGATTTGAAAAAATATTTTAGTGTTATATAGCTCATTTATCTAGAAAGAATCTATATATCATCATGCTAAGAACAATAGGAGTGGAGCACCAATGAAGAATGTTTCAAAATCATTTTTTTTCCTCCGCTGTGTGTTAGCGTTAGGCTAAAGTAACTATTCCACGCAAACGAAGTCGTGGATAGAGACCGGTTATTAATAAATCTGTAGTCCTGTCTGTATGTAACCTTTTTTTTTCAAACTTTCTCATGTCAATTTTTTTTAATACTTTTTACAGTTTGATCACAATTTCATCTGATGGTAACTGACGATATGGTTTAAGAGGGAGGGGACCGACTCTCAAGTGGAGCTGCCGGAATACACGAACTGGTCCTTGGTGGCAGATTTAAAACTCTGGTGGTAGCTAATCAAGCGGACTTAAAATCGTACCACCATGCCATGATTTCATCACAATGTTTCCCAACCCAACGGAAGTTCCCACTTGGTTCCAAACCCTAAAATTACAGACATGTTAGATTTACATTCTTATTATACAGCCTGAATGTTTAGAGAGTAGCAATTCTTATAGCGTATAATCTGCCGAGTGCATTCTAGTTCTAAATCAATTAAAAAAAAAGGTGCTTAATATTTGACTTGATTAAATACAAACTCATACTCAATCCTCGACGCGTTTATGTCAAAGCACATGTTAATGACCATCGAGTAATTTCATTTTCACTTGAACGTGAACGTGGGAATGTCAGAAAAAAATAAAAGGTTTATTGTCCATTTCATTATCGAAAGTTATTAACTCTGGGTCGCCTATCGTAACTTTTGGCACCGGTCATTGCACTTAAGATTATTACGATTGTGTTTATACGTTTCAAAGTCTTAGAACAAACTTTAACTGAGGTTTTCTTGGTCTTTATTAGTGTTTGTTTTGATATTATTATTTTATATGTTAAATGTGACCATGAAGTGTTATATCCGAGAATACTGCAAGTGTTTAACTTTTCACCTGGTATGTATAGATTACAAAGATTAGTTATATTGCAAAGTTTTTTTTTTATTATTACAAGGTTTTATTTTATGACTATATATCTGTAGAGCGTATTTAATAATATTTATTACTTAAATTTAATAATGGTAACATATTGGGTTTCATAAGGAACTGATATATATTTGAATGTCGTGTTAAAATGTTTTTAACGCAATTAGAATTAATGTCTTGCTTTTCGCCGTTATTAAATTATTGCAATACACTAATAGTTATTCGGTGTTTACTTGATTTACTCATAAACTCATAACTTTTCTATGTATTATCTAATTTAACTGAGACCAGATACGTGAATATATTTATGACAAATAAAGGTTATGTAAGTCAGTTCATTAGTGTTCGATGTATAAATAAGTACATAAACGTACTGATAGACAAAGAAGCACCGCCTTTTATAATATGCAAGGGTAATGATGAAATGAGTTTTGACAGAGTTAGAACTTGTTCAAAATGTTGCTGCGGTAAGTCTATTTCCAAATACGTTTCTGCAATAAAAAACAGTTTCTGATGTCAATCGATTCTATTCTCTTATGGCTCAAAAAACGATGTTGGACCTATCGAAGTTTGTGTACTCGAAACGACAAAAAAAAAGATACATTTTTCATGCAATCATTGCAGGTTCGGAATCCTTGTAGGAAATAAATATTAAAAAAACTGAAAATGTATGAAATATATATTTAAGAGATCAGACAATCTATGGTTTTTTTTTGTTGTTGTCACGCTGTTCGCATAAACAGATCAAGACGAGTATGACAAGAATTACGAAGTGTCCACGGAATAGGACTATGTATTCCAGTTCTATTACACGAATAACGTTGGCGGAGTGACATGTTATTGCAATAACATTTTTCATATTTACGACAGTACTATTCTTGATCTTTTGTTGGTCACTATTGTTTTGGATACTATATCGCTTACCATCAGGCAGTTTGTCCTCAATTTACCGAATCAGCTACAACGGCTTGATACCAGCAATTGTACATACTTGGTGGTCGTTTTTGTTTTTAGGTTGGCACTGTTGTTTCAGTTACAATGCAAAAATTTTGCGATATTCGTATAAAAAAACTTTTATTATTTATTTGCTCTGCATTATATACTCTTTGGAGCATTTGTAGGTATGCCGTGATCTTCTTTAATTATATCAGCTGCTTTTTCGGCTAGCATTATTGTAGGCAAATTAATATTACCACTTGGAATTTCTGGCATAACACTAGCATCAGCTACCCTTAAATTTTTACCACCTCTTAGAATTAATCTCTCATCTACAACACCCACACCTTCAACACCCATTGCGCAAGTTCCAACAGGATGCCACAATGTTGTTGCTACATTTAATGAAATACATTTCCAATACTCGTGACTTCCAATCTCTAGATCCTTACAAAGGTCTAAACCAAAGTCAAAAATCTCTGAATTCACTTCTTTTAAATATGTTGTATTCAAAATATTTGTGTAATCTTCAACATACGAAGCTATTCTTTCTAAATCTGTTTTGTTACTGAAGAAACCAGTATATATTAAGGGCTTATCTTCTGGGCGTTTACTTTGGAGTTTTATTTCTCCCTTTGAATAAGGATGCAACAATGTAATTAAAGCACATAGGGTTTCCTGACTTTGAGTTACATCAGACACTCTGATACAGACGTCGTCTGTCATACCAAAAATATTTTTACATATCAATGAAAGTATTATTGTTGCTGCTGGGAATGGAATGACTATACTTTGATAGTCTGGAACGGCTTGTTTTTTCTTAACAGCTACGAAACCTACCATGGACGGTAATGGGAGTCTGTCAAAATTTGTAAATAAGTCCAAATTATCTATAGATGACGATAAGCCTTTTTTTCCTGTAACTATAACTGGAACTGTAACGTGATCTTGCATATTTTTCCCTACGTTCGGTGAATCAATTATAACTTCGATACCCAATTCTTCCAGATGACCTTTTGGTCCAACGCCAGATATCATAAGTGTTTTTGGACTATTCATTGTACCGGCGGATAGGATTACTTCTTTCGTAACTTTAACATTTATAATATGACCATCTGGTAACTTTAGTTTTACACCAGTTGCTCTTTTTTCTTTATCAAATAAAATTTTTAAAGCCATTGTTCCCGTTAGCAAATGCAGATTTTTACGATTTTTTATAGGCTTAATAAAAGTAATTGCTGTACTTTGACGGACGGTGTCAGCAATAGTAAACTGAGCAGGTGAGTAACCAAGCTGTTCGTACCCATTTGTATCCTCTAGAATTGCGTGTCCAGCCTCGGCAAAGGATTCAAAATATTTGTTGGTTCTTCTAGGCCAAAGTGGACGTGTAATACCGAGGTAACCAGTTGCATTGTGTAAGGTAGCAGAAGCACTTTTTAAAATAAATGTATCCGTCATACGTTCGCTTTTTAAAAAATAATGTAATGCCGATTTCCAACCCCATTCTTTGTTGCCTAATACCTCCCACTTTTCGTAGTCGTTCTTATTTCCTCTCACTGCGAACATGAAATTAGCTCCACTGGTGCCACCTACCATTTTTCCTGCAGTCATATGGATTGTTTTTGTTCTGAGTGCTTGGCTGGAGAAACCATCGTCTATTGTTTCATAATTCCAATCTAAATATGAATTTTCAATAAAAGAAAAGAGTCCGGGAATCTGAAAAGTACATAAGGTTACGATCAAGAACTATTTGTAGATTTAGCAATATTTTTTGGTTTACTTCCTTGGTATACTTTCAGAATAAATTAATCAATTCATATAATAATGAAAACTGCAACCTCAAAGTTTTAATTAGATATCCTTATTTTTGAAGTTGTGAGAGAAACTATACAATCAGCATTATGTATTGAAACAATGCGTTTAGCGATTATATTTCACGAAGTGACTACGCTATTGACCTAGCAAGGTATTGACAATTTCGCCAGACTACGTTTTAGCAATGATTTTTAGGAGTTGTTTACGTATAAGTATATATTTTAATAACTAATACAATTGACTATTATTCCAAAAAATTTCTTGTAGATACTTAAATAACGCCGATTAATATGATCCAAAAACACAATAATTTTTCAGTAAGCTTTTCAATACATTATTGTACCATTTAATAATAATAATAAATAATTTTATTTCACTAAAAGGGGAAGAAATAGAAATACTTTACAGTAATTATACTGAACCTACACTTTTGCTGAACGAAAACATCGTGATTATACTATAATAGGGGATTTTTCAGCAACTGCACATGAGTATCGTGAGCCAGTTCGGTATTTTAAAGTGAAACTTCTTTTCCATCGCCTCAAATTTTTTGCCCACCTATCGCATGCCGCATTATAGCTGGCGCGTGACCTCTGAGTAGGGGTAAAGAGAAAGCAGAGCGGCCTATGTCAGTATGACGGCGCCCACGATTCAATTCCAATTGTTTCAACAATCTAAATAGATCTTGTGCTCAGACTTTGACATACATCTATCATCTGAATGATTGTATTTATAATGTATTCCCTACTCTAATAGGCAGATTCAAATTAAAATTTATAGTTGGATATCTTGCCCACAAATGATTTCCCATTATTATTCCCATCTTCCAATTAGTAAGTTGAAATTGAAAACGTGATTTTAATACTTTAAATCGATTAATTTTCAGTTAAATACTTACGATCCGAGAAAAAGTTACACTTGTATCATGGTTTCATAAAACCACACAATTTTTTTTACACCTAGCGAGATTGTGTTTCACCGCTAAACCTATAATCAATTTATAAAAAGCTATTTATATCAAGACACACAAGTCTTTTCAATACAAACCACAGCTTCAATCGGTGGATAGGGACCCGCTTCAATAACCAACACGTTCCATTGCGCGACCTCAGTCAATCTGTTAGCTAGCACGCAACCCGCGGTACCACCTCCTATTATAATGAAATCGAAGGTTTGCCCATCTGGAAATTGTTAAAAAAATGCAACATACCTAAATATAAACAAACAAAATAAATGAACTCGTTCCGTGTTATTACAAAAAAGTTAAATCTATACAAATATTATAGAGAGGTGAAGTTTGTGAGTTTGTGACGTTGTGAAGTTGTAGGGGGTAATTTCAGGAACTACTAGTCTGATTTGAAAATTTTTTTCATTGTTATATAGCTCATTTATCGAGGATGGTTGTAGGATATATATTTTTACGCTAAGACTAATAGGAGCGGAGCATTAATGAATAATGTTGAAAAATCGGGGTTTTTTTTCCTCTTGAAAGTTTCCGCTGCGTGTTAGCGTTAGCCCAAAGTATCTATTCCACGCGAACGGTGTCGCGGGCAGAGGCTAGTACAAAATAAATACTTGTTTTAATAAGGTTTCGTACTAAATGCACCGCGGGCGCCCGAGGCAAGTTCGTGTTATCCTTTTTTCGCAAGTCTAACGTATCCTAATCAAAACGAGACAAAAGAGCAAGATGGCAGACATTCAGCCAGCGCGGTGCAATTAAAACGTAACCGTTTTAAAGCAAGTACTCAATACGTATTTACATACGAATATAAAAAAATTGAGGTAATTATAACGAGTGGCGACAGTAGTGAAAACTCAATACAGTATAATAACTGTTCTGTTTTAAATTTACACCTATGTGTGCCAAAAAATAGTTATTCCTTTTAAAGCAATATTACATGTACACCATGGGCGTGACATGATATTTGTATGGAAACTAGGAACATCTAGCGTAAAGGACGAATAAAATAAGACACATACAATGTTTGATAGGCATTAGATGACGCTACAGAACCTAATCTTTTTTTTTCCTAGCTTGGAATCTGCCTATGGAGATAATTTCGCCAGTGTCAAGTGTGACAAATACACGCTTTAAACTTAATTACCAACGTGCGTTTTCGGTACCCTGATAATGCTTCTTTAACTGATATCTGGCTATTTTTTAATTAAGTACTTAATTAGTAGTTAATTATTAGTTTACATTAATATACACGTAAATAAAATATTACAAAATAATTGTAGCATTGTTTATATTTGAAATATCTCATTGTAAAAGATCTACTAAAGCAGAAAACACTGTGATGCATATTTTTTAAACTTTTGGTTTTCTGTGTTACTGGATTTTTTTACATAATCTCTCTCGAAAAAAAAATAGGTTACTAATCTAATACTATATATACCCTTAAAGAAACCAGCTTCATCTAGCGGAGAGGACGGGTAAATAAGAAAATAGCACAGTCACACAAATGTACACAGTCATACAAATCGCTAGTCTGGCGCAAGCGCAATAAATACTTTACGAGCATGTCGAGTGTCGAGGTCATTGGTGATGGAAACCCATAAGATTTTTCCCCTACCAAAAATTAATCAACGTGAATAAAGTACTTTTCACTTGAGTTTTATATATATTAACAAATATGTCGTTCTGTCAGTAGGTGTAGTCTACTTTTCAAAATTTTTTGATAAACTTTGTAATGACAACAGCCATTAAAATTGAATTCGACTTTTTTGTGTACGTCATTTTGTCCTCACCACTCTTAAAAACATTTAATTCTTCAATTAATAAGTTCGCAAAATTATCACTAATACTTTCAGACTAAGGAAAATATTCTCAACCGATCTTCATAACATTTATAGGTTATAAATATTATTCATATCCATATAAATGTATTATTAATCGAAAAAATAAACATATAATTTCAAAAATATTCTATGAAAAACGCGTGCAGAACCGCAGGTATAAGTTAGTAAATTATTTTTTCATATAAATAATACCTACTTTATTTACTAAATATAAATATTTATAATTAGCTATATTGTTAGCCGTGATAAGCGGTGTAAAATTATTCTAGCACAAGGTTAATTAAATTCCTACAATTATATTATCATACTAGCTGATCGTTGCCTGCAGCTAATAGATTATTACCGGTTTCAATTTTATTTTAAATCCGAAAAATCTTAATAAACCCAACTGCAGCGACATCTACGTTCCCAATTGTAAATCCAAGCTATCCAGGGACTCAAACTCATACCCAATTTGTATCTGAGAAATATTTTTTATAACAATCCTAAAACCTGTTACATATTAGGTACAGTTTCGTTTACATATATTCTTCAACTTTGTCGAAATTTTATATGTGGTTGATGATTACGCATACAAACGTCATGTAGCCATATCTCAGTTGTATTGTGCTGGACTTTCTACTGATCAACCACGTGGTACGGTTCGGAACCCAACGAATTTTTTTTTTAAGTAGCATAGTGAGTTTAAATATAGCTTAAATTTTTAGCTAATCTGTTTGCTATATATAATAGCACAAAGAAAATTTACCAAAACCCATTAACAATTTCAATAACTACAAATTTTTGTCTTTCGTCCGTTATCCTGGAGAACCCTTTGCGTTTTATGGGGCAAAAAGTATCTTAGATGTAGCCTTAAGATACTAGTTATCACTGTGTCAATTATGTCAAATAGGTTCAGTACTTTCAGAGTAATACGTGTTCAGATTCTATATTTTAATCCATTATACTGGAGAACCCGTTGTGTTTTATGGGACTAAAAGTATCTTAGATGTAATCTTGTAATATTAGTTGTCACTGAGTCAAGTTTCGTTTAAATTGGTTCAGTACTTTCAGAGTGATACGTGCTCATAAGGACAGACAGACAGACAAAAATTGTAAAAATATTATTTTTGGCTTCTTTATCGATAGCAAAATCTACCCCAATTATAATTTCCAAAAAATATTTAATGTATAGATTTGGCCTTGTTATAGTTTTATTATAGTATAATAGATTTATTTATTTATAAATCGTTGTGCTTATGAAAAAAAAATGTCTTAAAACATGCAATAATTTATACGCTTTAATATATGCACACGCGTTGAATACTTTGCTGTATATATTACACGGTTATAATCTATACTAATTTATAAAGCTGAAGAGTTTGTTTGTTTGTTTGTATGGTTGACCGCGCTAATCTCAAGAACTACCGGTCCGATTTAAAAATTTATTTCAGTGTTACATAGCTCATTTATCGAGGATGGGTATAGGCTACATATCATCACGTTAAAACCAATAGGAGCGAAGCATTAATGAAGAATGTCTCAAAATAGGGCTATTTTGAGAGCTTCCACTGCGTGTTACCGTCAGTAGTATATACCTTGCCATGGTAACTTGACAACATTCTGTCGCAAATATTTCCAAAGTTTATTTTGTGCTGCTATTCAAAAAGTTTTGTAATAATAATATTCGTCCAATAAGACAGGCAAAGGAATTAATCCATACTGCCAATTCTGAAGTTGTCAATATAGGTAGTTACTATGTATTCCTTAGCCAGTTTTCTTTTATGTGCAAGTTAATGAAAAGGTATAAGCGCAAAATCCTCTATATAATATTTCGTAAATTTTTATGTTCTAGCTTTCAAGACTACAGAATTCATACTCCGTGCTATTATTATACATTCATTTCATTTATGTACAATAAACGAACCATATTATATAAAACGCCACCAATTTAATAAAATATTTATTTATTTATAGAGTCAAGTAACACAAGATTATGAATAAAATATAAAATCCACTGCATGACAGACTGAAATCCCGCCAAAAACTTCTCAAAAAGTTTATTGTACGTTAGTTTTGTTCCCAATTTTTGATTTGTGATATATTACGTATTATAAAAATAAAGTATGTGTATGTAATATTAAAATAAATACTTTTTGGTGATTACATATATCTGTGGTGCTACAAATATCATTTTTGTTTAATTCTGTCGATATGACTGTTTATTTATTAATTCCGGGTAATCTCCAAAACGGCTGGACTTGGAGCTGGTTCAAATAGAACGGTTTTCTTTCTTCTTATAAATGACTACGCTATTGACCTAGCAAGGTCTTAACAGCTTCACCGGACTACAAGTAATATTTGAACGGGAATTTTACGGACAAATAACCAACTAATTAGCCGTTTTATTTTAAGCTGATAATGAGAAAAACTATACCTAAACCTTGCCCAAGAATCATTTTATATATTGGTGAAAACGGCATAAAGATTCGTTCTGTAGATTTTGATCTTATCGCGAACAGACATATAGAGAGACGTGGCAGAGGACTTTGTTTTACACTACGTAGTGATGAACTGTTACCCGTGCATTCATTCGTCTGTGTGAACTTGATCAAAAATATGTTGTTCACAGTAAACATGCGCATGAGACGGTAGTTGTACTGGACTCCAAAAATAAATATAATTGAAACCCAACTGTTTATATGTGATTTAAATTATAGCAACGTATATCAATAACTTTTATATCGACAATATGGGCATATTATATCTATATAATAAATTATATAAGACGTATTGTTCAATAATGTATAGCTTAATATTTTCATTACCTTCTTATATAGTGTAAGTAAGCACGGAGGATCGTATATAGCAGTTTAACGTTCCAGGTATGTGGCTGATGATAAATCCCATCCCATTCGACACACTGTTATTATTCACATATATAATGTAAATATTACCTGTTACAGTATATGATGTGCGTGTCGTACTTACAAATATTTTTGAGAGAGTATTTCTGTTATTTACACATTTATCACAACTTTACACTTATTTAATATACTAAAAAAACACGTACGAAGCCGAGGGTAACGGTTAGTTCTATGATGTGATACATAGCTGTGATGCATGAAAGGTTCCAGCGTAATCCTAAAAAACAATCCCCACTGCGCGAACAATAATCACGAATACCTAGACTCCACGACTATAAACATATAGCTCTTCTTATGAATTTACCTATTTTTAATGGATGTTAAATATGAAGAATTATTCTTACCTTCAACTTTTGCTTGAGGTGGATAGAACACTGATGATAACCCGATTACAGCTAATATCACAAACCCAGACTGCAATGTTTTTGTTACAGGATCTATCGATGCAACTGTTATTCTCGATATCAAATTTGATGAGAAACTCATCATAGCAAATAATATGTTATTTATTTAAAAAGCGTTGAATATTTTTGTTGCAATAACAAACGTTTTCACATAAGTATGTGCTACTTGTGTATCCCAGTCAATATTCGACCGTGTAATAGCGAGTTAGGTAGCTACAATTTACACTTATTATCATAAAGCGGTGTCTGTTTCACAATCTGCCAATTTGATTATATCTCGAAACCGCTTGGTCGAATAACAAACAGAATTTTTTTTGAATACATAATGTATTCTTCGAGCAGCGTTTGATATAATGTGTTTTTTACGTAAGGTTATATACTGAACACGTTATCTATACATATAATAAAAATGAAGTGTCTGTATGTAGTATAGTTTTTTTTCTACTGATTGTTGTTTATTTTTAATTAGAGAAATAATTATCAGCTTATTAGTTACTTTTTTATATTTTAAGAGTCGATAGAAATGCCGACCAAAATCTGACAATGTTATCCATACCTCTCTTTGTATTTAATGAAATTAATTTAGTATTCAAGACTGTTTTAATAAGTATACACTGCTTTTTGCATTATTTATTCGAAGATTCCATTCAAAAGATGTAGAAAAATTAAAATCTACAATTAATAAAAGAAGTATTTTCATGCAACTTTTGTCTGAATTAATTAATCATTTTTTTAAATTAAATCCCTACAATAAATACATACGAAACTACTACTATAAGTAGTAGTGCTTGCATTGTTGCGTTTTGTTCAGTCAGTGAGAGCGCCGGAGGCTCACCTATTCTCCTCCCCACTCTCCTCTCCCCCCACCCCAAATCTCCCCAAACACATGCTGGCAACGCATTTGTGATTGATCTGGTGTTGCTAATCAAATCTAGACTCTCAGGTGCAATTGCACATACCTATACCACTGGGCTTAGAAAAAAACAGCCCCCGGATCGGAGGCTCACCTTTCTCTCTCCTCTCCTCCTCCTCCTTCCTTCTCCCTATCCTAATGGTTAACACTCTAAACCTGGTTCCCAAGTGAAGCTGCCGGAAGACACCAACAGTTGCTATGGTATATATTCATCACAATGTTTTCCCTCATAGAAAGCCTTGACTCAGTTACTAGGATTCGAACCTACATCCAACGACGCGGTGTCCAAACACGGTATCAACTAAGCAACCATGATTAATTTTATACGACGTATGGGTTTAAAAGAGACGGAATTTTATTTAGTGAAGTTCTCTTACTTCTTTAAGCAATAGACTGCAAAGAATTAAGAAATGAGTGACTGAGGATAGACCAGTTGTCAAGGTTGGCGGCACAGTTCACATAACACACAGTTTGGAAACTCCCTATAAACGCTCGCAGCGGCACACTCAAGAAACATGCGCATCGACACGACCCCTAAGCGAATCTCGCGGTGCTGTCCATAGAATTCCTTTCAAAACCTCTCGTGATGCGCGTGTTTGGGTGAGTGTGCCGTTTTCGAGTGTTTGTTCATAGTTTCCTTTTTTTTTCGAACTGAGAGACAGCCGAGACAGGCTGATACTGATCGTTCACTGCCGTAATTTCGTCGGGAGGATCGGTAAAAATATGTCGCGGGCGTCTTTTACAACGCGCAGCGTTTGGTACTGGTTCGTAATCCGCGGCGGATACCACTAACAGGCTGGGATGGTTCGTGGCTTTTTCAAAATAGCTAATCGTGAGTTATTTTACATACGCCTAGATAGAGGGCATCTCCAGTTCCCTGTGGAGATCGTCGTTCCGGACGTACCACGGGGCGCCGGTCGCCTTACGTAGGAAACGGTTTTGAATTACTTGTAATTTTTTAAAATTATATTCTGACATATGTGCGAAAACGGGACAGCTATATGTAAGAACGGGATGGATGCAAGTTTTGTACAGTGTGAGCTTGTGTCTGAGGGACATATTGCTCTTGTGGCAAACTAACGAATGTAGGCGAGCCGTGACCATGGCGGCCTTGTTACGTACTCGCGTTGTGTGTTGTCTAAATGAGAGCGATCTGTCTAGCGTAACTCCGAGATATTTAACCTGCTTGGTCCACGGAATGTCGGTGTCGTATAAAGTGATACGTTTGAGTTTACGCTCGTTATCGCGGTATTTAGAATCGAAAAGTATTGCGGCACTTTTGTCGGGGTTGACCTCTATACGCCATCGCAGAAACCAGTCACCGAGTGTGTTAACGGCCTCTGCGACGCGTTTCCTAAGACATATCGGAAACCATCCGGAAGCGGTGATGACTGTATCGTCAGCATAACAACCTAGATCTACTCCCGGGGGCCGAGGTAGGTCACTGACGAACAGACTGTAAAGTGTGGGCGCGATAATGGAGCCTTGTGGCACACCTGAGCGTATCGGATGGGGTGATGACTGCTCACCTTCCACTCTGTAGCGGAAAGTCCCATTTGATAGATAATCGCGGATTATATGAACTAGCCTATCCGGGATACGAGATTGACATAATTTATAGATGAGCCCTTCGTGCCAGACCTTGTCGAAGGCCTTGGCGACATAAGATATAAATAAGGATATACTTACAAGTAAGAGATATTCACAAAGTCTAAATCACAGCTAAATCAATGATGAATTTAAATACAACCTGTGATTTGTATGTCCTGGTAGCTGCATCTGAGAGCTCATTTTGCTTTAAACATAGCATATTATTAATACAAGTTAGTGTTTAATTTGATCTGTGAATTTCATTTTGTTTATTAAAAACTGCGTTTCATTTTTTTTTACATACGATTTCCAATGTTTAATAAGTAATAATCGCTCGTTATAATTAAGTAGTTTGTATTAACCTACGTTTTCGTATTTCTAGCACATAATATCCTTTTATTAATATCATCCGAATAATTTTATCACAAGGTTACGTAGTTTCCTACTATTTTATTACCTATTTGAATAAAATATTGCTTAACACAAATAAATGTCTCCTCTCTATAAAATGCACTATTACGAACCAAAAGAATAGCGTACAGGCTGACAAATCAGATATGTAAATATCATTTTGTACGTACGCGAATGTTTTTTAATTGTCTGTTTTTTATAGTTGTTACTTATAGTAGCGGCACGCCATGACGGCCATTTTGTCGTTTACTTATAAATCGTCGTATAAATTAATAGTTACTTTTAAAGGAGCATTTTACTGTCCTTCATTGTCAATAAAGACGTGCGGTTAGTCCTAAATTAACAAATGTATTTTAATACCAAACATATATTATATATATATATATATATATATATATCTACGTATCGATTTCAAATACATCTCTAGGTAGCGCAAATATTCATATGTTTTATTTAATTTAGTTAATTTAATAAACTATTTATTTGCCGCTTTTTAGTGACCTGTGGGTTTTTGATTGATATTGAAGTCGGTTAATTATTTTTTTTAATAACAAATAAAATAATCATATTTAATCAAATCATAGAAGCTAAACTTGCAATTCTGACAGAGGGTCTGACAGCATCGAATTAGAAATGCCTACACACAATCTATACTAATATATAAAGCTGAAGAGTTTGTTTGTTTGTTTGTTTGTTTGTTTGTTTGTTTGTTTGTTTGTTTG
>JACEII010000033.1:4602437-4645744 GCA_014332785.1 Antheraea mylitta
AGGGAATCGATGGCCGAATCCGCGTCGGCTTTAGACACCAACACGTCCGGAATCCTGTCTAAACTACTAGACGACGGATTTTCTTTAAAATATTGAACGAGTTTCGCGTAATCAGCCACCCTAACCGACGGCGGGGTGAAGTCTGAATTGTGACCTAACTGTAAAACAACCGGGCGATGATCTGAATCAAGTTCGTGTACGACTTGTATGAGTCGTACAGGAAGCGTGATATTTTTTAAGAGCGCTATATCTAATACTGTGGGTCGGCAATGATCTTGATAGTGCGTGGGTTCCAGAGGGGCTATGATGTCAAAAGCGAGAACCCTACCTAGTTCGTCGAGTATTCTCCCGTTACGAGAGGTACACGGACTATTCCAGATAACGTTCCCGCTATTGAGGTCCCCCGCTATAATAACTGAATCTCCTAAATTAAGTAGCGCCTGCAAATCGGATCTTAGCAATTCTTTGTTTGGTGGCAAATACGCGGAAACTAAAATAATATTCGAGTGACCGGTCATACCTAATTTACACACTGACACTTCCATATTGGATAGCGCGGGCGGATCTAACGGCATGCAATATAACGAACGCCTAAAATAGATTAAGGTGCCGCCCCCGCGGGTGGCACGGTCGTTTCTTACTATGCAATAATTCGCGATTCTGGGATTACGCATTTTCGGTTTTAAAAGCATTTCCTGTACGAGGAGAACGTCTATCTGTCTATCGCGTAAAAAGTCAGCTACTAGATCGCGCTGTGTCCTGAGGTTTCTAGCGTTAAAAAACGAAAGAGATAGACCGCGTGGTTTAACCCTACTCATTGCCGCGAACATTGTTAAACCGATTTGTTATAGTGAGCACGGGCGAGCTCGTTCATTGTCCTAGCAAGAGCCGGGAAAGGCGCGAACGCTCTGAGCATATCCTGACTTCTCTTTGTCACGAGAAGCTCTGCAAAAGGTAAGACGTCTACTACATCGTGCACGACCATTAACTGGCTAATCCAGTCAACGCCGTCGAAAGAAAAGGTGCTGAGGCGGTCGTATTGAATAGGCTTCGCCTGCGGAGGCTGAGCCTGAGGTTTCGGAGCCTGGGGCTGAGGTTTGGGAGCCCAGGGGGCTAGAGGTGCCCGCACGGATTGCGGTGCACGCGGCACTGAGGGTGGCGCGCGCGGGGTGGGCGCGGGTGCTGCCGAAGTGCGGGAGGCACCCGGCAGGCCGGGGAACGCTTCCACGGACATGAGTGGCGGGGGCGGAGGGCGGACGGCGGACGAAGGCGCCCTAGGCACCTGTCTCGCCTGTCGGGGATGTTGTGTGCGTGGCGCGCGGGGACAGCCGCGACAGTTCGCGGGGTGACCCGCGTTACCGCACAGCACGCAACTGGGAGGTTCGGGAGTGCCAGGAGTGCGTATGCACTCCTTCGTGGGGTGGTCATCCAGGCACTTGACGCACCTGGGGCGGAGGTGACAATTCCTCGCCGAGTGACCATAACACTGACAGTTATGGCACTGCGACGGGGTATGGGTCTTACGTGGGGGCTCGACGGTGATACCGTTAAGATCACACACAGAGGTGAGGTTAAAAATGGCCTTACCCTCCTGAGTGCGGTCGAGGAGGACTAAGACCATGTTGTACGGGGCGCGGGTGCGTGGGTGGTACATCCGATGTACCTCACGCACGGGGAAGTTCTTTTCCTTAAGGGAGAGGGTGACGTCATCAACCGAGATTTCGGCCGGGACGCGACGGAGTACTACCCAGAGGAGGCGTTCCTCCTCGAGTGCGAATGTGAAGTAAGCTAACTTCGATTCCCTTAGGAATTTTGTTAGCGCACGATGATCGGTAGAGGTGGGGCATTTTACTTGGATGCCCGTCGGAGTATTAAGGGCGGACGTGTAATTAATTTTAAGGGATTTCAATCTATTCGAGATCGAAGTCCACTGGGACTTGTTTTGGATAGTGACTGGCGGTGGGGGGCGCGGTTTCCTGACTGCGGAACCCGTAGATTGGGAAGCTGCGACAGAGATGGAGCTAGGTCCACCTACGCGTGGTTTCGAGACTGCTGGTATGGCTGGCGCTGGCACCCGGGCGCCATCTATGTTGACTAGCTTTTCGGGGCGTGCGGAACCCGAGTCAGAGTCCGACGAACGCGAGTTTCGACGTTTAATATACGTGACGGTTTTAAAACCGTCACTATCTGTGTTTTGCGCTGAAGGCGCGGGAATCGTGGACACGTCACCGGTCGCGGGCGGCTCGGCGGATGCCGCCACATCAAGCTCCATCTCGGAAGCGGTCTCCGAGCTGGAGCTAGGAATCGGGGCCTCTAGGAGGCCTTTGTCGCGCGCGTCTAGAGGAGACTGCGGTGATAAGGTCGCGAAGGAGTTCGCGGTCGGTAAGTTCGTTGTGAATTGAGTGCCCTCGGCGGGTCGCGACGCACTTACGATAGCGGAATCAAGATCCTCCTCATTTATACCGTTCGCGATGAGAATTTGACGGAGCATACTAATATCAACAATAGGCGAGTCCATCGTGGAGGACTGAGAGGGAGGAGCCGCGAAACAACCTCCCTGCCTTAAGGGCAGGGGGGCACGCCGAACGGGTTTATTACGGGTCTATACCGGGTGCAGATCAAGAGAGCTGTTTAAAACGAACGAGAAGAAGAAAGCAGTACAGGAAATACGTTAGCGAGACAGGCAAGGTAAATAATTTGCATAGATATAGAACAAATAAATAAATGGATATGGAAATAAATAAAGTTATAAAGAAATGACGACTAAGAGGATAAAGGACTACGTAAATAAATAGATAAACTAATGAGTAAACAAATAAATGTACCAATATAAGAAACAAAGCAATAAATAAATACAAAGGAAGGGTCTCACTCAATTTCAGGAAAAATAATGCAGCTGTTACGAAGCTGCGGTGCACGTGTGCGCCTCGTCAGACGGATCGGCACTTCAATCACGATAATCACAATAATCACGAAATATCGGTCCGAGCGCGGACACAACCGTTGCCGGCCGTGTCAGAATCGGAACTCAAATCGCGACCTATCTTAGCTAACCTAGCTAACTATTCATATATGTTTGAGTTGTCGAGACGCATATGAGTACCAGCATATCCGCCCCGACAACCCCTCCATATATTTTTATCGGACAAATTTGGAGAGTTTTTCAGTTCGATAAGGGAAAAAATCTTTCACAAAATAACCCTTCCACAAAGATGTGTAGCGTGTAGGCGTGCACGTGTGTGGAGGTGATAGTGTAGTGTTGTAGCAGTGATGTATGGGTGTGTCACCGTATCGCGCAAGCAACGCACTCAAGGGCTCCCTACCGAGGGATCGAACCTAGGCTTGAGCCACTGCCGTGGGAGGCCTAATCGGGTGTGCGGGAGCGAAGTTAACCCCCAAACCGCGGCAGCGCGATCTGTGGTTACGCGGGCGTGGGCGTGAGCACGCTCTGTTACGAGGGACAGGCTGGTACTGATCGTTCGCTGACGTGATATCGTCGGGAGGGTCGGTAAAAATGTGTCGCGGACGTCTTTTGTAACGCCCAGCGTTGGGCACGGGTTCGTAATTCGCGGCGGATACCACTAACGGACTGGGATGAATCGCGGCTCGCTCGAAATAGCTGGTAGTGAGTGATTTAATATACGCCCAGATGGACGGAATCTCCAGCTCCCTATGGAGATCCGCCCTCCGGACGAACCAAGGAGCACCGGTGATTTTACGCAGAGCCCGGGTCTGCAAAACCTGAAGCGTATCTAGATTCCTCGCGTGGGCGAAAACCGGACACTATACGTCATTACCGGACGAATACAGACTTTATATAATGTGAGCTTATGTCTGAGGGACAGTTTGCTCTTCTGACAGAGTAAATAATGGAGGCGACCCAAGACCATAGCGGCTTTGTCTCGCACTCTCTTGATGTGAGAATCAAACGTTAAATGTCGATCTAAAGTGACGCCGAGATACTTGACCTCGGTGGAAGTGCAATCAGGTAATTAATGCTCCTTTTACATTTTGAAGACAAAAATACAGAGAGAAATAAGGATTTCTTAAAATAGACGAGATATGAACTACGAATTTTGCATTAATGTCTAAATATTCATTAGAACGTATCTGATTACATACATAATTGCAATGATAATTACAGTATAAAATCATTATAGCAATTTCAAGCACATAGCGCATTAATTCTTAAATCAGATTACAGTGTGTGTACTGTGTTTGGATTCTGAAGTGAGAATATACAGTTTACACTCAATGTTATTTATTGAAATCATTTTTTAATAATATTCCTATTGAGGTAACGTGTTAACAATTCTTCTTAAATATTTTTTATGTAACTCAGAAATTATCCGTACACAATTTTCATAATATTTAAGAAGATTTCTTGATTCCTGAGAATGTTAATTAACATATAGGAGAAAGAAGAACGCTGTTATACACAGCGTTGGCGAGAGTACGTGAAAAGCTATATTCTTGAGAAATAATCAATATGTCGTAAGTATTTTTGAAAATTTTTAACTATTAACGCGAAAAACCGCAGTACATTATATTTTCTACGGAACATGGCATTTTTTACTGTAGATATTTGTACTTTTTTTTTCTCTCGAAATGACTACACTATTGACCCAGCAAAGTCTTAACAGCTTCACCGGACTACATATTTTTATAATGAATCAAATACTTCTTCAGTGTTCGAAATACATTTTTTGTATAGATCGTAGTAATACTAAAAAAATATTTAGGTAAGAATCAATCAAACAAATATCTAATGATGTAGTTAATAGTCTTGTTATTGGGTTCTACATATGGCTGACTTATATGTAATTTTTTTTTCTCGAACTGACTACGCTATTGACCTAGCAAGGTCTTAACAGCTTCACCGTACTACTACGGCGAGCGCTTAGAGCACTCAGCCGATTTTATTTGACAACTAGCTCAATGGTGCACGGCACACTTCGGCTTGGGCTGTTGCTTCAACGTGCAATTCGCGACCTATCTGAGCTGACCAAGCTAGTTAGCTATTCATACGTATATGAGTTGTTGGAACATATATGTGGACCAAGCATACATACCTCATAAACTCTTATATATACTTCGTATCGGATAATTTTCTAAACTATTTCAGTTCGATAAGGGTAAGAAACAAAACCCTTCCACTTTCATGTGTAAGCGTGTATGCATGCACGTGTGTAGGGGTGATATGTGTAATATTGTTGCAGTGATGTAAGGTTTTGTATCACTGCATCGCACGAGCAGCGCACTTAAGGGCTGAACGCCGAAGAAACGGACCTAGGCTTGAGCCGCTAACGAAGGGGGCCTAATCTGGTGTACGGGAGTGAAATTTACCCCCAGACTACGGCGGCGTAATCTGTGGTTACGCTGGCGTGGGTTATATGTAATGAAAATAACCATCAATTCTGTTTCCAGATGTAAGACCCATGAACGGTAGGCATATTTGATGTTTAATTACTATAATAAGGCGATGATTAATTTAGAACGAAATGGGTTACAGATTGTTTCTTTGTACTTTTTTGGCAAGTAACCTTCTAGTAGATTATTACTGTCATTTTCGGGTAGATAATGATATTACAAGTTTATTACGATCATTTCAATGAACTTACAAGATGGTGGTCGTTTTGTTAGAACTTTCCAGGGGGTTTTTCGTAGCAACTTAAATAAAATACTTGCTCCGTGGCATTATTTCCCATCCACTTAGATAAATTAGATAGATAGAGTCAGATAACACAATACTATAGATGAAATATATAATTAATTATACGTAACATTCTAAGATCCCGACGAAAACTTCCGTATCTATTGTTCTTAATCCATTAACGCCTCGGCTGACCTCGCTTTTTAAGACAGATTTCAAAATGTCGGATCCAGTTTTTTTTTTATTTCACGACACCATAAATTATTTTTATCTCGAATTGATTATGGTATTGACCTTCCAAGTCCTCTACAGCTTCACCGGACTACACCGTGAATTATAAATTATATGGTTTCATTACAATAAATAGTTTGTTAATTTACAAAGTCAAGTTAAATTTATTGTGTTATAATAAATTAGGTATTTTTAAGCTTATACTGCCTACAATTTGTCGACCTGTGCCTCGTGAGGAGAACATTCTTTTGTTTAGGCAGTTCCGGGGTTTAAATTCTTAAGTTATGTAATGAAATGTTATGAACGTATACAAATGTTTTTCTTGACAGGATCAACCCAATTCTCGCATGGCTGTCGAGAATAAAAGTACACTCCATAGTGCCACTAATGAAGAAGGCACAAGTTGCATTTGCGATCGTTGCTTCCCTACGCCTGGGGTCTAATAAATATCCACCTCAAGCAAACGTAGCGGGTGAGTGTGATAACTTTTTATCATTGGATATGTAGCTAAACAGACAGACGGGAACCGAAGCCAAATCAGGAGCACACGTTTTTAAATCAATTGCCGGAATTCCACCTAGCCCATTCGAGTTGTTAACATCGAGATAAAAGAGAATGCGCTGTATCGCTGTTTATCTTAGGCGGCGATGTATTCTCATCGTCTAAAGTTAAGTTTCATGCGTAATGTTCACTTTCTCCCTTAGGAATAGGGAATCCCTTTTGCCTTTATTGGGCAAAACAGAAAAGTAGACATTTTTCAGTTTAAACAACGAAATTAAGGACCCGACTGCCAGAGGGATATCTAGTAAAGTTTAGCAAAGCGTTCGAATAGGCGATATAGCAGAGGGCTATTTATACATAGTTCTTCTTACTATAAGTATACTCGTACATGCTTTTACTATAAGTACTACAAAAATAGTAAATTAATTGTGCAGTCACACATAAAATAATTTATAATAATGCTTATTACATAAAAATATGTTCTGTGTATAAAATATACTTATAAGTAACATTACAATTTTTTTTATTTCTCCATGCATCCATAACGGATGAACTGATTGTGATAAAATCGTTATTAGCAAAAAGAAGATTTTTCACGGTATCTATAGGCTACAAATTATTACACAATTTTTAGGTTATAAGTAATAATAATAAGATATACCAGAGATAGCTTAAAATTGAAAAAACCTTCATTCGGATTAAGGCTTAGTTTTACCCGATTAGGCTTCCCACGGCAGCGGCTCAAGCCTAGGTTCGATCCCTCGGTAGGGAGCCCTTGAGTGCGTTGCTTGCGCGATACGGTGACACACAAATATACATCAGCGCTACAACACTACACGATCACCCTCACACACGTGCACGCCTACAGGCTTACACATGAAAGTGGAAGGGTTTACTTTTTTTTCCCTTATCGAACTGAAAAACTCTCAATTTTCCGATAATAAATATATGGAAGAGTTGTTGAGGCGTGTATGTTTGGTACACATATACGGTTTAACAACTCATACATATATGAATAGTTAGCTAGGCTAGCTAAGATAGGTCGCGATTTTGTATGCAACAGGCAACAGCCAAGCCGAGGTGTGCCGTGCACCCTTGAGCTGGTTTCCATAATAAAATCGGCTGAGTGCCTTAAGCGCTCGCCTTGGTAGTCCGGTGAAGCTGTTAAGACCTTGATGGGTCAATAGCGTAGTCATTTCGAGAAAAAAAAAGATTAAGGCTTAGTTAGCCTAGTTAGTTCGGCCAGTTAGTCGAGACGAAATACTTTGTTTCTATAATATAAAAATCCACAGCGAAACAAATAAGCTACACAATGTCATAATGGTCTTTAATCAGTCTTTTTAAAAGTTTACCTTTTTTTCAGATGGAAATATTTACGATCACATTGTGATTGGCGCTGGATCAGCTGGTGCCGCTCTTGCTAATAGACTCTCCGAGGTGTCCGATTGGTCAGTTCTACTTGTGGAGGCAGGACCACACCCATCAATTGAATCTGTGGTAAGTTAATAAAAGTCGTGATAAATTAAGGATGCAATATAATGTGCAAGTTAGGGGCACATTTTGTAATGCTCACCTAGCTTGATATCAATCTAATCCCATACATAGAGTTGATAGTTTCTTCAGGCCTAAAGAGTATACTTTCTACGGGCACATCGTCATGTTTTTTTTTTATCATATAAAAGGCAAACGACAGGCGGCTCACCTGATGTTAAGTGATCACAGCCGTCCATAGACTTCAGCAACAGCAGAGGAGTTGCAAGTGCGTTGTCAGCCTGTGTTTAGAGGGATGGGGTGAAAGGAGAGAAGAGGGAAGAGGAAGGGAGAAGACGAGTGAGGGGAAGGGGAGGTGGGTCTCCGGCACTCTCACTGACCGAACGAAACGCAACAATGCAACCACTGTTACTTTACGTCGGTTTTCTGTGAGAGGGTGGACGAGCCGACCCTTTCATGCGGAAACCAGTTATAGCTTCAACGTGGCTCTACCACCCATATGACATCAGGTGTGCCTTTGATTGAGCGTTAAACCTAAAAGCTAAAAGATGAATACAATTTTCTTACACCTAATATCTTAGCTATCTTCTAGGGTTTTACAATATAACCTAAATGCATACACGTAATTTTAACCTTTGTTAATTTTATTATTATTAAAATAACAGTAGTGTCAGATTTGTACTGACTGCCTTAAATAATAAATTAATAGACTAAGTAAAATATGACGTTTTTTTAAGTCGTTTAATGAATTTATTGTAAATTATCAATACTATTCAATTTCAGGTACCTGGATTCTTTCCATTCGTCGATTATTCATATTTAGATTGGAATTATTATACAGTTAACGATAATTATTCCAGTCAAGCTCATAAAACTAGAAATGTCCACATGACTCGAGGAAAAATGTTGGGAGGATCTAGCGGGGCAAATTATATGTTCAGTGTGAGAGGCAATAAAAACGATTTCAAGAAATGGGTCGATCTCGGTAATCAAGGATGGGATTGGGAAACAGTTTTATACTATTTTAAGAAGTTTGAACGACTTAATGACAAATATATTATGAGAAGTGCCTCCGCTGATTTGCATAATACTACTGGTTATCTTGGGGTGACTCGTCCTCTTTGGATTAGAAGAACAAAAAAGTATATTCAAGCATTCAAAGAAGCAGGTCACAGAATACTGGTGGACACAAATGGATATGAGCAGATAGGATATTCTTTACCGCAGTATACTATAGATAATGGCATCCGTCAAAGCACAGCCGAGGCTTACCTTAAACCCTTGAAAAATCGTAGAAACATACATATTTTGAAAGAAACGCTGGCGTTGAAAATTCTCTTTGACGGAAAAAAACGAGCCATTGGTGTAAAAGTTAAATTACCTAATAAAAGAGTAGTCAATGTATTCACTCGCAAAGAAGTTATACTATCTGCTGGAGCAATCAACAGCCCGCAGTTATTAATGTTATCGGGAGTAGGTCCAAAACAACATTTGAAAGACATAGGTATTAAGTTGGTTTTAGATTCACCAAACGTTGGAGAGAATTTGCAGGATCATATAGCAATTCCCATAATATTAACCGGTCAAAAGGGATTAAAGTCGGCTGTTGATAGAATCGATTTAATCACTAATTTAAATAAACTACCACTTGCGGCACTTGTGGGATTTGCAGCACTAAACAAAACACAAGTTTATCCCGATTACCAAACCATGGTATTTCCTTTTCCAGCAACCACAATACAAGTGGCGTTAATATGTTCATTTATTTTAGGTCTCCAGGATCGGGTTTGTATTGCTTATAGCAAAGCCGCACATGAAGGTGAAACAATAGGCACACTTATAGACCTACTACATCCTAAATCACGCGGAAAAATTAGATTAAAAAATAGTGATCCTGAAACTGCACCATTAATATACACAGGCTACTTCAAAGATAATAATGACTTAGAACTAGCAGCATATTCAATAAAGCGTTACTTGCAAATTTTAAATACTTCGTACTTTAAAAAAGTGAATTCGAAATTGGTAGATCCCGATTTACCTCAATGTAAGAGTTACATAATGGGAAGCCATGAATATTTGAAATGTATGAGCTTGAACTTAGCAACAACAACGTGGCATCCAGTTGGTACATGCGTCATGGGTCCTGAAGGCAGAGGAGTCGTTGATGAGCGTTTAAGAGTAAGAGGTGTCTTCAATTTAAGAGTAGTCGATGCCAGTATAATGCCAGAAATAACTAGTGGCAATATAAATATTCCAACAATAATGATCGGAGAAAAAGCAGCTGATATGATTAAGGAGGATTATGGCATACCTACAAATGTTCCAAAGTTTTATACTAACTATTACTAATTGCACGTGAAACGAGGCATTTTTAAGCAATATTTATTTACTAATTGTTATTTTGTTTGTTGAAAACAGGAATATGTTTTATTTTATAATTTCTAAGATTAGTAGCAATTATTTTTATTTATTTTGGAATGGCTTATATTTCCTGTGTACAAAATAGAAACTAAAATCGTATGAGAAAAACTATAATACTCTTATTACTACTCTTATTTCATGCATTGCGAAGTTATATAAATGTTTCCTATCCACAAAATTAATTGAGAAATGGTTAAGATTCAATTACATTTTCTTTTTATGATTTCTAAATGTATTATTGACTAGCTGACCTATGCAACTTCGTCTGCACCAAATCGATTATTACCTGTTTCAATTATATTTTTAAACACGAAAAATCTTAATAAACCTGATTGCAGCGACATTTACTGTTTTCAATTGTAAATCTGAACTATACAGGGACTCACTCAAATATATACACAGTTGGTATGTAAGGAATCTTTAAAAATAAGCCTAAAACTCGTTCGCAGCATCACCTACCGAGTCCAATTAAAATAAAAACTAACCTACATATATTGCCAATAAATGTCTTCCCAGTATTGGCGATAAATGAATTTTTGCCGATTTCAATTACATTTCTTGGGATTAACTATTGAAAATATATATTTATCAAAATTGTTAGTGAAAATGGAACGCAACCGAGTTTAGTTCTATTTTAATGCAACTGGCGCTTGTGTGCATCTGTCACTTTTTTCTTCTTGTGCGTAATAAATCAGTGTTCAGATATTTATGCAGTTTTATTATACCACAGTAGCCTATATTCCTACAAAAATAAACATTATAACATTGAGGGATAATATACTTTTCTAACATTGAAAAAAAAATTCAAAATCGGATCGGTTGTATCAGAGATTCCCTGAATAAACAACGATAAAAATATGAAATATATATAAAATATGAAATTTAGCTAATCTATCTGCTATATATAGCACAAAAAAAATTACAAAAATCCATTAAGAATTTCATTGAATACATTTTTTTTCTTTCGTCCGTTATCCTGGAGAATCCCTTGCATTTTATGGGACAAAAAGTACATCCTAGATGTAACCTTGTAATATTAGTTATCACTGTGTCAAGTTTCGTCAAAATTGGTTCAGTACTTTCAGTGATACGTGTTCACAGAGACATACAGGCAGACAGACAAAAATTGTAAATAGATTATTTTTCAAGGTTTGTGGTAGATGGCCACATCTCTGATGCCTTTGAAATAAATGCCGGTGTCCCACAAGGGTCTGTGCTATCTCCTACACTTTTCGTCCTGCATATCAATGATCTACTGGATATTCTTAACATTCATTTGTATGCAGACGACAGCACAGGAGATGCCGTATACTTGGGTCGTGCAAATATTTATCAGATGCTTGTAGAGCAAAGTCGAACCAGTCTTGTGTTTGATGTTGAAAGGTCGCTGGACATGGCCTCTGATTGAGGAGAGGCAAATCTTGTCCAATTCAATCCCTCTAAGATGCATGTATGTGCCTTTTCTAAAAAAAAAAAAAATCATTCGTTATAGCATCTAAGTTCCAGGACACCTCTCTAAAATTAGTAGTACTATCGGGATCCTTGGCGTCAACATTTCTAGCGATGTACAATTCTGGAGTCATTTGGAAAGCAAGGCCAAGTTAGCATCTAAAAATCTTGGTATTCTCAACCGGTCCAAGCAGTACATCACACCAAGACAACGACTTGTGCTCTACAAAGCGAAAGTACGTCCTCATATGGAGTACTGCTCACACATCTGGGCTGGCGCTCCTGCCTACCAGCTTTCTCATTTTGACTCTGTGCAAAGCCGAGCTATTCGCATTATTGACGATTCCGAATTAACACGCGGACTAGAGACTTTAGAACTTCGTAGAGACATTTGCTGTCTATGAATGCTCTACCACATGTATAATGGAGAGTGCTGTGAATAACTCTTTAATATGGTGTCTTCATCTTCATCTTTTCAAACTCGCACCTCTCTCCTCTGGTTGGCTTCTCACCCACACACCTTAAAAGCTAGCAAAATCGCGACTACCGTGAGGTTCTCTCGAACGCTAGCGTTGTGGAATGGGTTACCCAGCACGGTTTTTACAGAGACTGAAATGTGCTCGTCAAGGTCGGCAACACAACAGCGATGCCTTTGGTGTTATAGTTGTTCATAGGCGACGGTTACCATTTAGCATCAGATGGGCCATCAGCCTGTTTGCTGCCTTTTGCCATAAAAAAAACATGTAATGTCAAAAAATTTTTTTACTCATTAGGTACGAAAGTATTACACGCTACTGATACAAAAATGCATTTTTTTTAATTTTCGTCTGTCTGTCTGTTTCCGGGTAATCTCCAAAACAGCTGGACCGATCTTGACGGAAATTTCACTAAATTACAGCGGATTACTTAGGCTACTTCAAATTAGACTATGTGTTAACCGCGGCTTCGTCTGCAATCCAAAACGGTTGCTCCGATATTCGCGGGATTTTCACTAACAGATAGTGGGCATCATATAACAAGTAATTTAATTTAGACTAGCTATTAACCGTGGCTTTACTGACATTACTATCTCCCAAAACGGTTTGCCTGATCTTCATGAAACTTTCATTAGCAGATATCTGACCTAATAAAAAGTAAATCAAGTAATTTTAGTTTATACAAGCTTTTAACCGTGGCTTTTCCCGCAGTCCTTTCTTTAAAACGGTTCGGCCTATCTTCAGGAAACTGTCACTGGTATCTGCTCATTCAGCTATCTAGCTGACTTAAAAAAAAGTAATTTAGGCAATTTTAAGTTTATACTAGCTGTTAACCATGGTTTCGCTCGCAGCGCTATCTAACATACAAAACGGTTCGACCGATCTTCACGAAACTTTCACTGGTAGATAGCTGACCTTATACAAAGTAATTTAGGAAATTTTAGCCTATATTAGATGTTAATCGTGGTTTCACCTGCAGTGCTATCTCCAAAATGCTTAGACCGGTCTTTACAAGAATTTTACTGGCAGATGGCTGACCTTATTAAAAGTAATTTAGGTAATTTTAGTTTATACTAGCTGTTAAGCTGTGGACCTGGAAAGGTCTTTACATCTTCACCGAACTATTGAGGTGAGCGCTGAAGGCACTCAGCCGATTTGGGATGTTTGGGCGACTAACTCAATGCTGCATGGCACACCACAGTTTGGGCTGTCGCTTGTTTTGTGTAAAAATCGCGACCTATCTGAGCTAACCTAAAATAAGCTATGTAGATGTACGTATATGAGTTATTGAAACATGCATGTGTACTTAGCATGCGTGCCTCAACAACTCCTATATGTATTTTGTGTCAGAAAAAATCCTCTAAATATAGGATAGGATATTCCTCTATATAGGATAGGATAGGATAGGCAAAAATAAGGGTAGAACTCTCTATCGTTTATTTTTCTGAAAAAGAAAATCAGCGTGTAAGCTTGTAAGCGTGCACATGTGTAAAGGTGATGTGTGTGATGTTGTAGCAGTGATGTAAAGGTTTATGTCACTGTATCGCGTGAGCAGCGTACTCAGGGGCTCCACGCCGAGGGAACAGACCTGGGTTTGAGCCGCTACCGAGGGGGGCCTCATCTGGTTGTCGGGAGCGAAATTTACTTCTAGACCACGGCGGCGTGATCTGTGGTTACGCGAGCGTGGGCGTGAACACGCTCTGTTTGAGGAGATAGGCGATCGTTCGCTGATGTGATTGAATCAGGAGGGTCGGTAAAAATGTGTCGCCGTCGTCTTCTATACTGCGCAGCGTTGGGTATGGGTTCATAGTTCGCGGCGGATACCACTAACGGGCTGGGATGATTCGAAGCTTTTATCTACGTGTGAGTGATTTTATATACGCCCAGACAGAAGGCGTCTCTAGGACCCTGTGGAGATCCTTATTTCGGACGTACCATGGGGCACCGGTGATTTTACGTAGGGCTCAGTTCTGGAGAACCTGCAACTTATGAATACGATTTTGCGCGTGTGCAAAGACCGGACAACTGTACGTCATAATCGAACGGAATTGTAACTATTATGACGATGTATATTAAATGTAAATCTTTATGATAATATTTTAAATTATTGTTTCATTAGTTCCTTATACAGTGTAAGAGAGCACTAAGTTAGTTATATGGTAGGTTAATATTCCAAATATATTGCTTATGGTAAACTTTATTAGGCACGCTGTTAGTATCTACATATTTAATGTATACATTACATGATACTCTAAATGGCGTGCGTGTCGTACTTACAATTGTTCTTAAAGAGCATTTCTATACTAGTTGTACTGAATCTCGGAGTACTACTGGTTGTACTGTGACTATTGGTGCAACCGTTTTGGATTGCAGACGAAGCCGCGGTTAACACATAGTCTAATTTAAAGTAGCCTAAGTAACCCGTTGTAATTTCATCTATCTGCCAGTGAAATTCTTTTTTATTAATTTACTACAATAAATACATACAAAACTACTACTACAAGTAGCAGTGCTTGCATTGTTAAGTTTTGGTCAGTCACTGAGAGCGCTGGAGGCCCACATATTCTCCCCGCCACCCTCCTCTCCCCCCACCCCAAATCAACCCAGGCTGGCAACGCATTTATTACTACCCTGGTGTTGCTAGCGTCTAAACACCACGCCAATCCTAAATCACATCCAGCTAAATTAAAGTTGAATTTCAATTAAAACGACACTTAAATACTACTAAAAAGGATAATTTTTTGAAGTTGGAAGAAACAAAAGGGTCCATTGTCCAATTTATTATAGAAGGCTATTAACTCCGAGTCGCGGCTCGCAGCTTTTATCACCGGTGATTCAACCTAGGTTTATTTATACTTTTGAAATTCTAAGAACAAACTTAAACTAAGGTTATCTCTGTTGTATATTAGTATTTGTTTTGATATTATTATTTTATGTGTTAAATGTTACCATGAATTGTCATACCCTAGAATACTGTGAATAATTAATTTTTTACCTGGTATTTAGGATCGCTGGCGAAGGTAATATCACCTATGCGCGCTCCATTCCATTCGCGTCAATACTCAATAGATAATAAAGCATAATTCGAATAATTTCTATTTCAAAATTAAATTGACATGTCACGTCATTATTGTAATATGTCAGAACGGTCATCATAGCGTCCCGCTATAATAATCGAAATATTCTTTTGCCAAAAATTGAGTTTTTAACAAATCGTGTATGAATGTCAAAATTACCACTAGTATGGATAATAGGCTAATAGAAACCGAGTAGAATCGGCGAAAAACTCGATCTGATCTACCTTTGTATATCATAACATATTACCACAATCAGTATATATAAAAATCAATTGCTGTTCGTTAGTCTCGCTAAAACTCGAGAACGGCTGGGCCGATTTGGCTGATTTTTGTATTGAAATGTTCGTCGTAGTCCAGGGAAGGTTTAAAAGGTGAGAAATATGGAAAAATTGCGAGTAAAATAGCAAAAACAACAATTTTATATTCCCATACAAACTGTTCTAGCCATTTTCCTGTAAAACTTTGACTGTCAAACGTCAGACGAAAGGTTATAAAGTTAATTAAATATCATTCTGTCACTACTATACT
Source organism: Antheraea mylitta (assembly GCA_014332785.1). Classification (NCBI taxonomy): domain Eukaryota; kingdom Metazoa; phylum Arthropoda; class Insecta; order Lepidoptera; family Saturniidae; genus Antheraea; species Antheraea mylitta. The sequence continues at coordinate 4,618,268 of JACEII010000033.1, forward strand.
GTTATTAAAAACATCATAAAATTGAGTGCGTGAGAAATTTATTTACCGTTATTGTTTGAAAATGCCAAGGAAACGGCGAGATGAAATAGATCGTCGAAGTCAATGAAATGTGCTACGAGCAACCTCACGTGTAAATTACACTGATGGACACCGGGAGACAGATAGTGATAACATTCGTCTTGGCATGGCAGAATTGCGTTCTAAAGTGAATAATAATTAAGTAGACAAGTTTATAATGGAACGAGTTCGAGCACATAAAAAAACAAAACGCGAGCAAGGTGAAATGAAATCAAACGTTATCGCAGAAGAAGTGATCCTGTGAAACTGGAATGAGTAGCATTTGATTAGTTTCCCGGTTTCGAACTTGGAAATTATACGTCGCATGTTCGCGAGTCGGAAAACAATAATCTTTATATATTTACACATCTCAAAAAAAGGAAAATATATTTTATCAGAAAGCTTTAAATTGATTGACTGTATAACTCACTTTTTATTTTAAAAAATGTTGTAATTATACGAAATGTTAGGAAGTTTCATTTAATAACAGATTGAAATTAAAATAGTGTAGGATAAGTATGTTGAATGTGAGCTAGTTGTGCGTGTTGATTTATGTGAAATGTATATGTATTCTTAATGAAATATATGCGACCAAAATAAACTTTAGCTTAATACAATGATTTTATTGTAGGTAAACTTTAATTTATAAATTCCGAGAGTTATGAAAATTTTGATCGGTAGGCGACATATCGATCAATCTGACGGCGAAGGCAAACCAGGCGAGCTGTTAGGACTCGGCACGGCGGGATGCGACGGTGATGTGGCGGTAGGCACTGGTGACTCCGGTGAGTCTGGGTGTACCATAACACCGACCATGTTTTGCTCCTGGCTTCCTTTAATCATTTCTACTTTTTTTTAGCTCTTCCGGGATTATATTTAGAAATGGAAGTTCTCAATTTTGCCATCCCGTATCTAATTTTTGTTTGATGGAAATTTGTTCTTAAATTGATTTTTTTGTAGTTTAGCACTATAAATACGTTTTGTTCGGATTAAGAATTGATCACATATAAAAAAAAAAATGAGACAATTTGCGGTTGTTGTTTTAAATTCAGCAAAGCGTAATGGATAGTTGCAAGAACTGAGACATGTAGGTACTTACTTAGGTTGTCCTGCCGCTCTATCCACATTTTGCGAAACAGACAATACATTACTACTTAATAATCTTAAAACTATTTGAATTTTTTTTCGACTACACTATTCGACTCACGTTATCTTTTCAAAGTCATTTGATATAATTTTTATGACATTTTGTGTTGTATCACAACCTATGAAAATGGCAATGTTAACATTATCGATCAAATTTTTCAGCCATTTTAGCGAAGAGAGAGTTTTCATTTTGTTAAGATAGGTGATACGAAGTAAACCGGGTCATCTAGTATAATATATAATAGTATTTTTTATCATAAGAGACAAACGAACTGGTGGGTCACCTGATGTTAAGTGATCACCACCGTCCATAGATACCAGCGACACCAGAGGAGTCGCAAGTGCGTGCCCAGCATGTGTTGCTCGGGAAGGGAGAGAGGGATGGGGAAGAGGAGGGAAGGAAGGTAGAGGGGAAGGTAGGCCTCCGGCTAAATCATATTAGCTAACCATTAGCAAGATATATTAAAAAAATAACAAACCATTTTTGAGAGAAAAACATTCGAGTAGATAAAAACGATTTGTTATAAATATTTGGGGTCAGTGCTCTTTTAAAATTACTAGCATTTAAAACATTTTGGAAAGAAAAGTACAGAGTGAATTAAAGATATATTAAAATATACGAGCTATGAACTGCGAATTTTGCATTAATGTCTAAATATTCATTAGAACGTATCTGATTTCACACGTAATTGCAATGATAATATATACAATAATAAAACTGTAACAAGGTCAAATCTGTACGTTAAATATTTTTTCAAAATTAAAATCGGGGTAGACTATGTTATTTACATAGAAGCTAAAAATAATCTTGTTACAATTTTTGTGTCTGTCTGTCCCTGTGAACACGTATCACTCTGAAAGTACAGAACCAATTTTGACGAAACTTGACACACTAATAACTAGTATTACAAGGCTACATCTAGGATACTTTTTGTCCCATAATACACAAGGGGTTCTCCAGGATAATGGACGAAAGTTAAAAATTTGTAGTTCATGGAATTATTGATGGATTTCGGTAACTTTTCGTTGTGCTATTTATAGCAGTAAGGTTAGATAAAAATTTAAGCTGTATTTCATCACCCCATGCACTTATCTTAATAAAAATAAAAAGTGTGGCTGGTGTGATTAGAACCAACGTCTCCGTCGCGTCGGTACAAAAAAGATACAGTACTTACATACCACATACAGTACGATTGCGTTACGGCGAACTGACATTACATATGCGAAATTATCAATCAGTTGAATTCGTTAGAAGTATAAAATCTAATAGGCTAAATCAATGGTCCCCAAACTTTTTCGTCTCGTGGGCCACTTTCCAATTTCTACTGCACTAGGTGGAACACTTATCGTTTGAATTTTAATTTTTTACAGATTCATCAAATTCAAATCTGTTTTTGGTAGGTGAAATTGTTCTTAACTTGCCTTTGATAGGTTTTACTAAGTGAAAAACTTAAAAATACATATAATTTCTATATTTATTAAGGAATTCAAATCAAATTAGATTTTCTCTTACAAATGCGATTCTCAGTGCGAGGGTACCTGATGCTTCGATATCAAATTTTCTACATTTAGTTGTAATTTAGAGAAATTTAATCTTAATTCCCTCGCTCAGTGATTTCTAATCTATTTCTTTTTTTGATAGAAGTTTGGAAACGGCACTGAAGCCCCTTTCGACGAAGTATGAAGAAGGAAATGCCACTAAAAACTTTCTCGCAACAGTCCATGATGAGGGAAATGTAACGGGTATATTCTTCTGAAGCCAGAATTTTTGATATCCTTTTCGAAAATCTACTTCAAGTTCTTCATTAGCGCTAATTTCGGCGAGATCTTCTCGAATTATAACGTTCGATTATTCAATTTCACCGTATGGATTGATAATCTATGGTGGTATATTCATAGTCAAGATATCTTCAAACTTATTTTCAAAGTCTTTGTGAAGGGCATGTAAAGGTTCAACATAGGATAAAACATCATCATCTTCACAGCTTGTCTGTGACAAATTTGGAAACTGGGAAAATTCTCTCCGTCCAATGTTTTACCTCATAAGTTTAATTCTGAGAAGGAAAGCTGAAATAATGGACTTGGTCCTTATAATTTAGACTGTCGCCTTGCAACTGCAGGTTAACCTCATTTAATTTACTAAACAAATGTGTTAAATAGGCAATGTCTGGCTTCCACTTAATCAAATTATCTTTAAATATTGGATCTTTAGAATCCAAAAACTTCAAAATTGTCACAAAAAGTGAAAAAAATCTTGCCAAACATTGCCTCTTGTCAACCAACGAACTTCAGTGTGGAGCAGTAATCTATGAAAATTTTCATCATTTTCGTCACACAGCTGCACAAATAGCCTAGAATTCAAGGCGTTGCTCCGAATTTTGTTTACTGCGTTGGTGAAAAATTGAAGAGATTGATGCAATCTACTACTCAGACTTTTAGCAACTAAATGTTGCCGATAGATTACGCAATGTATAACATACACCTCGGGCACATTTTGCTTTAAATAGCTAAAAAATCCTTGATAACGCCCAAACATTGCAGGTGCTTCATCTGTTACCACAGATATTATATTTGATAAAGGGATTGCTTTTTCGGCGAAATAATCCCTTAAAACATTAAATATTGATTCGCCTTTAGCATCCGTTATCATACTTTTGGCAAACAGAAGTTCTTCATGGATTTCCTGGTCCAATATAAAACGAAGATATGCCAATAATAATGATTCGTTATTAGGCAGGGTGGATTCGTCCAGTTGTGTAGAAAAATGAGTCGTTTTTAAATGTTTACATAAGAACACTTCAACTTCATTTCTCATTTCATTTATACGTCTTTGAACCGTATTGGTGCTCAAATAAATTTTCTTTATGATATCATAATCCCGTTTGTGTAACAGAGTTTCGAAAACCTCTTCAATAGCTGGCAGGATTAATTTTCCTTCGATAGTATATGACTTTCCACACTTTGCTATTAAGAGTGCGATATTATAAGATGCCCTCAAACCATCATCGCTTTATGTGTGAAGTTGAAGCAAACATATTATCCAGCGTTGGTCACTTCTGTTTCCTTAATTTTTTGAAAATATTTCAAATATTTACCCGATTTCTCAGGATGACGAATTTTCAGATGACCCTCCAACTTGGAGTCAACATAGAGTCATTACTTAAAATTCTGTTACACAGAAGGCACATATGCAATCGTTTATCGGAGGTCGACGAAATGGAGCCAAACTTCAAATAATCAACACCGTATTGTCGACATTTTTGTTAATCAGCCATTTTTAGATTTTTAGTGACAGTTATCTGGGGAACAATTAAAAATTCCATTAATATAATATGATAAGACATAGATAACGAATTGATTCCTTGTGTAAGATCTTTTTTGATCTTCAGAAATCTTTTATAATATATATATGGATATAGAAAGGAATCATGTAGTAACTTGTTTATAAAGATTCAGACGTATAAGTATATAATACTAATCCTTAAAATTTTGAAAAAGGTAACTATTAAGGAATAAGTATGCAACTGTACTTAATTTAGTATTGAACTACTAATACCTGAAGTTTGCAAGTCAAACGGTGGAACTACAAGAATAAATTAAAAAAAAAAAATTACTTTTCATTGGTAATTTCAAACAAGACGAAATTGATTCACTTTAACTTACTTGACTTTAACTAACAAAGTTCCAATGACAAATTATCATTGTTTGTCTCTAATATACGTATTTTTTTAAATATTTGCGATTGAACAAGTCTGCACAAGCGAGCCAGAAAGCAATATATATGAATATCTACCTATATCAAATTTGTAGGTTGTTACAAGTACAAGTGTTCCGGCCACTAAGTGAATCTTTTGCCAAATGAAATTTTATGTGTACTCGGCTATTGTAAATATAATAATCTCTACTATGGAACTTATAATAATTCAATGCTTTCATTCAGATTTAATTTCAACAAAAGCATCTATAAAAATAATTTTACAACGTCATCTCATAATCAATCCCGAATTTTCCCATGATCAATGAGTGTACTTATGAAATTCTCTGAAATAGCTCCATTTTTTTTTTTTCGAAACATCTACGCTATTGACCCAGCAAGGTCTTAACAGCTTCACCGGACTGAAATAGCTCCATATCTTTATCAAACTCTATAAATATTTAATACCTTTTAGAATTATTACCTATATGTCTATTGTAAAAAAGTAGTATGTAAGTACAAACGCATTATCATTATTATTTATAGGAAGTTAAAATTTTCGACTCGACTTGCTTATTCTTTTTTTTTTATATCATACTAGCGGTCCCTGCGGACGTTGTCCTGCTTTAATAATTAAAAAATCCCTAAAATTCAACCGCAGCGCCACCTACCGGGTCCAAATGTGAATCTAAACCCTTCTCGGATCCACTGTCACACGCACACGAAATTTCTTCAAAATCGGTCCAGCCGTTTAGGAGGAGTTCAGTCACATACACACGCACACAAGAAATATATATATTAAGATAGGAGGCAAATGAACATGAGGGTCACCTGTTGTTCAGCGATCTCCGCCGTCCATAGACACTAGCAACCCCAGCGTTGCCAGCCTGTGTTTGGGGGAATGGAGAGGGGTAGGGAGAGGAGAAAGGAGAGGAGGGGAAATGGGTCTCCGGCGTTCTCACTGACCGAACGAAACGTAACAATGCAAGCATTGTTACTTCACATCGGTTTTCTGTGAGAGGGTGGTGCTACCCCGGAGGAGCCGACCCATTCATACTGAAACCAGTAATAGCTTTAGCGTGGCTCTACCACCTACAATACAACCTATTCATTCATTATTGTCGACCCCCATTTGCAGCTCGTGCACCTCCAGATTTTGTTTTCGCTGCCTTGGACCCCTTGAAGTTCGATATGGACCCTCAGGGGTCCATGTGACCACTTTGGGGACTTATGGGCTAAATTCTATTGATGTATGTGTTTGGTTTTTGATTATGAAGCGTTTTATTTTCCTTGATTGATTTTAGAAACCACAACGATTGTAAAGAATATTTTCTATTCTATTATTTATTACTATAATAAAACTGTAACTAGGTCAAAACTGTACATGTAATATTTATTGATAATTATAATCGAGGTGGACTTTGTTATCGATATAGAAGCCAAAAATAATCTATTTACACATTTTGTTTGTCTGTATGTCCCTGTGAATACGTATCACACGGAAAGTACTGAACCGAATTTGATGAAATTGACAGAGTGGTAACTAATATTACAAGATTATATTTAGGATACTTTTTGTCCCATAAAATACAAGGGGTTCTCTAGGTTAACGGACGAAAGACTAAAATTTGTATTCGATAAAATTTTTGACGGGTTTTTGGTAGATTGTTTTTGTGCTATACATAGACAAATTAGTTAAACATTCAAGCTATATTTCATATTTTTATCGTTTTGTATTTAGGGAAACCCTGGTACCACCGATCCGATTTTCAATTTTTTTTCTATGTTAGAAAGGTATATTATGCGTCAGCGATATAGATATTGTTTATTTTGACAAATATATATTTTCAATAGTTTATCACAAGGAATTTAATTGAAATCGGCAAAAAAACATTTATACGGAGAATACATTTATCGGCAATATATGTAGGTTAGTATTTATATTTATTGGACCCAGTAGGTGATGCTGCGAACGGGTTTAGGCTTATTTTAAAAGATTTCTCACATACCAATTGGATATATGATTGAGCGAGTCCCAGTATAGTTCGGATTTATAATTGAAAACGGTAGATGTCGCTGCAATCGAGTTTTAGGTTGATTAAAATTTTTCGCGATTAAAAATACAATTGAAATAGGTAATAACCGATTTGGTGCAGACGAAGTTGCACGGGTCAGCTAGTAATTGTATAAAATAAATAAATATAGCGAATTCAAGCAGTTCACACTGTGCGTATAGATTTTGAAGTGATAATACGCAGTTTATACCCAGTTTTATTTATTGGAATCATGTATTAATAGTATTCCTATTGAAATACTGTGTTGCTAATTTTTCTTAAATATTTTTTTAAGTAACTCAGAAATTATCCGTAGATAATTTTTATAATATCTAAGATTTCTTGATTCTTAAGAATGTTAATTAACATATAGAAGGGGAAAGAAGAACGTTGTTGTACACAGCGTTGGCGAGAGTACGTTAAAAGCTATATATAGTCTTTTGAGAAATAATCAATATGTTGTAAGTATTTCTGAACATTTTCAATTATAAAACCGTGAAGCTGTTAAGACCTTGCTGAGTCAATAGCGTAGTCAATTCGAAAAAAAACCGAAAAACCGCAGCACTTTATATTATCTACGGAACTTGGCATTTTTTACTGTAGATATCTCTACAATGTACCAAATACTTCTTCCGTTTTTTTTTTTCGAAATGACTACGCTATTGACCCAGCAAGGTCTTAACAGCTTCACCGGACTACTAAGGCGAGCGCTTAAGGCACTCAGCCGATTTTATTTTGGCAACCAGCTCAAGGGTGCACGGCACACCTCGGCTTGGCTGTTGCCTGTTGCATGCAAAATCGCGAGCTATCTTAGCTAACCTAGCTAACTATTCATATATGTATGAGTTGTTGAAACGTATATGTGTACCAAGCATACACGTCTCAACAACTCCTCCATATATTTATTATCGGAAAATTGAGAGTTTTTCAGTTCGATAAGGGGAATACTTCTTCCGTGTTCGAAATGCATTGTTTGTATAGATCGTAGTAACATTAATGATTTTAATTAGGTAAGAATCAATCAAAGACCTAATGATGTAGTGAATAGTCTTGCTATTGGGTTCTACATATGGCTGACTTACATATAAGTAATGAGAATAACCATCAATTCTGTTTCTAGGTGAAAGACCCATGTACGGTAGGCATATTTGATTTTTAATCTATAATATTATTATTATTATTAATTAATACCTTTAAACGAGCAATTCTTGTATATTTTTATATTTGTATATATTCAGGATATTGGAGAAACAGCGTCATCTATTTCAGTGATACTTAGTATGTAGGTAGTTTCGGGTTCGATAAATCGATCTATTCTCTAGATAGCTAGATTTTATTTATAGAAAACTCTTTTTAACTGAGATTTAAGGCAATGAAAAAATATAGCTAGAATATGAAGTTAAAATTCGCCGCCGCTATCAAAACAAAAATAACTCAGATAGAATCGGAACCGAAAATCCGTGTAACCCCAGTTCAAATCCGAGTGTTTTTTTTTTTGTAAAAAATGATAATTTTGTAAGGGAACCCTAACAATTTATTTTAATTAAATAAATAATTTAATAATTATACGAAATATATATTTTTTTATTATGTGAAAAAATGCTAATTTTGTGAGGCAAATGGTTTCATTTAATTTACAAATATTTTTTAAAGAACCGAGCCAGGCTCGGTCGCCCAGGTACTTACCATAATAAGGCTATGATTAGTTTAGAACGAAACGGGTGATAGATTGCTTCTACATTTTTTTTCTCACAACTTATCTTCTGGTAAATTATTACTGCCATTATCGAGTGGATAATGATATTACAAGTTAGTAACGATCATTTCAATGAACTAATAAGATGGTGGTAGAGAATTAGAATTTCCCAGGGAGTTCTGTGGCAAAACAGAATCCATGTTCCGTGGTATTATTTCCCATCCACTTAGATAGATAGAATCAAATAAACAAGATTACGAATATAAATATAAAATCCACTACATGACATTCCAAGATCTCGGCGAAAACTTCTGTATTTATTGTTGTTAATTCATTAACGGCACGGCTGATCACACTTTTTTAAGACACAGATGTTAAAATATCGGATTCTGTTTTTTTTTTTTATTTGACGACACTGTAAATTGTGAATTTCATGGTTTCATTACCTACAATAAATAATCTGTTAATTTTCAAAGACAAGTTAAAGTAATTTTGTTAAAATGAATCAGGTATTTTTCAAGCGTATGCTGTCTACAGTCTGTTCTCCTGTGCTTTGTGAGGTCTTCATTATTTCGTTTTAGGCACTCCCGGGGGTTAAAATTCTTAAGTTTTATAATGAGATGTTATGAACGTCTGACAAGCTTTCTTTGACAGGATCAATCCAATTCTCGCATGGCTGTCGAGACTAATAGTACACTTTATAGTGCCGCTAATGAAGATAGCACAAGTTGCATTTGCGATCGTTGCTTCGCTACGCCTGGGGTCAAATAAATATCCACCTCAAGCAAATGTAGCGGGTGAGTGCGATAACTTTTTTTGTTATTGCATATTTAGCGAAACAAAGATACGGAAACATGGAGCCAAACCAGGAGCACGTGTTTTTAAATTAATTGCTGGAATTCCATCTAGGCCACTCGAGTTGTTAACGTCGAGAGATAAAAACTCGCAGCTTACCTTAGGCTGCGATGTATTCTCATCGTCTAAAGTTGAGTTTATATTCTTACATTATATTTATCTATACTAATATATAAAGCTGAAGAGTTTGTTTGTTTGTTTGGTTGAACGCGCTAATCTCAAGAACTACCGGTCCGATTTGAAAGTTTATTTTAGTGTTAGATAGCTCATTTATCGAGGATGGCTATAGGCTACATATCATCACGTTGAAACCAACAGGAGCTGAGCATTAATGAAGAATGTAAAAAAAACGGGCTATTTTTGAAGCTTCCGCTGCGTGTTAATGTCAGTATTATATGCGTTGCCATGGTAACGCGATAACATTCTATCGTAAATATTTTCATGGTTTATTTTGTGTTCCTACTCAAAAAGTTTGTTCTACGTTAGTTTTGTTTTCAAATTTTTAATTATACTTGGTACGTTTATATCGCAAGCATTCCCAAAGTTTATTTTGTGTTGTTATTCAAATAGTTTAGTAGTAATAATATTCGTTCAATAAGACTGGCGAAGGAATTGATCCATACTGCCAATTATTAATATAGGTAATTATTATGTATTCTTTAGCCAGTTTTCTTTTATGTCCAAGTTAATGAAAAGGTATAAGCGCTAAATCCTCTATATAATATATCGTAATTTTTTATTTTCTTAATTTTCAAAACCAATTCATTTCACTTACGCACAATAAACAATCCAATTTAACAGAATAATACTATGTATTAGTAACACAAAATTATGAATAAAATATAAAATCCAGAGCATGACAGAATGAAATTCCGCCAAAAACTTCTCAAAAAGTTTATTGTACGTTAGTTTTGTTTCCAATTTTTTATTTGTGATATATTACGTATTATAAAAATAAAGTGTGTGTATGTAATATTAAAATAAATACTTTTAGGTTAATAGTTAACAATATATCTGTGGTGCTAAAAATATCAACATTTTTTTTATTCTGTCGATATGTCTGTTTGTTTTTTTGTTCCGAGTAATCTCCAAAACAGCTGAACCTATTTGAACGTTTTTTTTCTTCTTAGAAATGTTTACGCTATTGACCTAGCAAGGTTTTAACAGCTTCACCGGACTACATATAATATTTGAACAGGAATTTTACGGACAAATAACCAACTAATTAACCGTTTTATTTTAAGCTAGCGGGTTCAGCAGACGTTGCCCGCCCTGACAATAAGACAAACTATACCTAATCCTTGCTCAAAAATCATTTTATATATTAGTGAAAACGGCATGAAGATGCGTTATGTAGTTTTGATCTTTTTTTTTCTCCAACTGACTACGCTATTGACCTAGTAAGGTCTTAAAAGCTTCACCGGACTACTAAGGTGAGCGCTTAAGGCACTCAGCCGATTTTTTGATCTTATCACAAACAGACATATAGAGAGACGTGGCAGAGGACTTTGTTTTACACTATGTAGTGATGAATTACCCGTGCATCCATCTATGTGGAATTGATTCAAAATATATTGTTCACTGTAATAAATATGCGCGTGAGACGTGCGCTGTACTCGACTCCAAGAATAAATATAAGTGAGAGTCAAATGTTTATATGTGATTTAAATTATAGCAACGTATATCGATAACCTAATTATATCGACAATATGGGCATATTATATCTATATAATAAAAGATTTTAAACATGTTCGATAATGTATAGCTTAATATTTTTAATACTTTCTAATATAGTGTAACTGACCATTGAGGATGGTATATAGTAGTTTAAAGTTTCAGGTATGTAGTTGATGATAAATCCCACCCCATTCGACACACTGTTAGTATTCACATATGTAAACTACATGTTACCTGTTATAGTATATGATGTGCGTGTCGTACTTACAAATATTTTTGAGAGAGTATTTCTGTAATTTACACATTTAATCATAATTTTACATTTATTTAATATATTGAAGAAACGCGTGCGAAGCCGCGGGTAACAGCTAGTCTTATATATAGAGAGAAAAGAGAAAATTTTGACAGACAACATTTTCCAGTTTAAACAACGGAGTTAAGGACCCGACAGACAGAGGGATATCTAGCAAAACGTGTGAAAATGCGATATAGAAAATGCCCATTTATACATAGTTCCTTTACTATACTTGTTTTTAACATAAGTACTACAAAAATAGTAAATTAGTTGTGTACTCACAGATAACATAATTTATATCTATCTATCTAATACCTTTAAACGAGCAATTCTTGAATATTTTTATATTTGTATATATCCCGGATCTCGGAAACGGCGTCATCTATTTCCGTGAAACTTAGTATGTAGATAGTTTCGGGGACGATAAATCGATCTAGCTAGATTTTATTCATAAAAGAACTTTTTTAATTGAGTTTTCAGGCAATGAAAAAATATAGCTAGAATATAAAGGTAAATTTCGCCGGCGCTGTCAAAATAAAAATAACTCAGATGGAAATCGGTTGCTTCGAAAATCCGTGTAACCCCAGTTCGAATCCGAGTGTCAGCAGATGAGATGTATTTTTTTCAATTTCTTTTTTTTTTGTGAAAAAAAATTATTTTATAAGGCAAGCCTAACAGTTTATTTTAATTTAGAAATGTTTTTTAAAGAACTGAGGTAGGCTCGGTCGCCCAGGTACTTAAGGCCTATTACACAAGAACATGTTTTGTGTATAAAATATACTTATAAATTACTTAGGATTAACGACAACACGCAGCGGAAGCTTCAAGAAGGAGAAAAACCCCAATTTTGAAACATTCTTAATTGGTGCTGCGCTTCTATAGGGTGATGATATATAGCCTATAACTCTCCTCGATAAATGAGCTATATAATACTGAAAGAATTTTTCAAATCGCACCAGTAGTAGTTCCTGAGGTCACCTTTACCGTTTTACACACAGAAGCTCACAAATTTTAGCTCTTTATAATTTTAGTATAGGTATAGATAGATAAAAGAGTGACCAGTTAATCCAGTTGATATACTTAATTTTAGTTTCCATGAAAGGGGAAATTTACAAGAACGAAGTAAATAAACTACAAAGTATCATTCATAGTGGTCTATAATCCGCCTTTTTTAAAGTTTATGTAATTTTTTTTAGATGGAAATATTTACGATCACATTGTGATTGGCGCTGGATCGGCTGGAGCCGCTCTTGCTAGCAGACTATCCGAGGTCTCTGATTGGTCAATTCTACTTGTGGAAGCAGGACCACACCCTTCAATTGAATCTGTGGTAAATAAATAAAACTGATTTAAATTCGAATACTGAACTTAGACATTAGGTAAAGGAAAACATCGTGATGAATTAATGCAGCAATAATCTGTGCAAATTGGTGGCATATTTTCTAGTGTTCACGTAACTTGTTATTGATCTAATCTCATACATAAAGTTGAGAGTTAGTTTATTCAGGCCTAAGGTGTATATACTGTCTTCGGGCAAATCGTCACATGACATTAGGTATGCCTATGACTGAGCGTTAAATCTAAAAGATGGATACATTCTTTTACACCTAATATCCTAAATATTTTTTAGGGTTTTACAGTATAGCCTAAATGCATGCTCGTAATTTTAAACTTTATTTATCCTATTATTATCAAATTAACAGTACGCATGTGTCAGATTTGTAATAACTGCCCTAAATAATAATCTAACAAAGTAAAATATGACACATTATATTAAAATAGTTTTATCTTGTTAATGAATTTATTATGAATTATCAATACAATTCAATTTCAGGTACCTGGACTCTTTCCATTTGTCGATTATTCATATTTAGATTGGAATTATTATACAGTTAACGATAATTATTCCAGTCAAGCTCATAAAACTAGAAATGTCCACATGACGCGAGGAAAAATGTTGGGAGGATCTAGCGGGGCAAATTATATGTTCAGTGTGAGAGGCAATAAAAACGATTTCAAGAAATGGGTCGATCTTGGCAACAAAGGGTGGGATTGGAAAACAGTTTTATACTATTTTAAGAAGTTTGAACGGCTGAATGACAAATATATTATGCGAAGTGCCTCTGCTGATTTGCATAATAATACTGGTTGTGTCGGAATGACTCGTCCTCTTTGGATTTATAGAACAAAAAAGTATATTCAAGCATTCAAAGAAGCAGGTCACCAAATACTCGAAGACACGAATGGATATGAGCAGTTTGGGTATTCCTTACCACAATATACTATAGATAACGGTGTCCGTCAAAGCACAGCTGAGGCTTATATTAAACCCTTGAAAAATCGTAAAAATATACACATTTTGAAAGAAACGCTGGCTTTGAAAGTTCTCTTTGACGGGAAAAAACGAGCCATTGGTGTAAAGCTTAAATTACCTAATAACAGATTGGTCAATTTATTCACTCGCAAAGAAGTTATATTATCTGCCGGAGCAATCAACAGCCCGCAATTATTAATGTTGTCGGGAGTGGGACCAAAACAACATTTAAAGGACATGGGTATTAAGTTAGTTATAGATTCACCAAAAGTTGGAGAGAATTTGCAGGATCATATAGCAATTCCCATAATATTAACCGGTAAAAAGGGATTAAAGTCAGCTGTTGATAGAATCGATTCAATTACTAATATAGATAAACTACCACTTGCGACACTTATGGGATTCGCAGCTCTAAACAAAACACAAGTTTATCCCGATTACCAAACTTTAGTATTTCCTTTTCCAGCAACCACAATACAAGTGGCGGTAATATGTTCATTTGTTTTCGGTCTCCAGGATCGGATTTGTATTGCTTATAGCAAAGCCGCACATGAAGGTGAAACAGTAGGCACTTTTGTAGGCCTACTACATCCTAAATCACGAGGAATGATTAGATTAAAAAATAACGACCCCGAATCGGCACCACTCATATATACAGGCTACTTCAACAACAATGACGATTTAGAAAACATAGCACATTCAATAAAAGATTACTTGCAAATTCTAAATACAACTTACTTTAAAGCAGTGGAATCGAAAATGGTAGATCCTGATTTACCTCAATGTAAGAGTTACATAATGGGAAGCCATGAGTATTTGAAATGTATGAGTTTGAATATAGCGACAACATTGTGGCATCCAGTCGGTACATGTGCCATGGGTCCTGAAGGTATAGGAGTAGTGGATGAGCGTTTAAGAGTAAGAGGTACTGTAAATTTAAGAGTAGTCGATGCCAGTATAATGCCAGAAATAACTAGCGGTAACACAAATATCCCAACAATAATGATCGGAGAAAAAGCAGCTGATATGATTAAGGAGGATCATGGCATACCTACAAATGCTCCAAAGTTTTATACTGAGTATTACCAATTGCACGTGTAGCGAGGTGTTTTAAATGCAATATTTATTTACTAACTAGCTGTATCCGAGGCTCCGCACGCTTTTTTAAAAATTGTATTAAAGAATTATAAATTTGTGTGATTATGTACAACTATAGAAATGCTCTTTAAAAACAATTCTAAGTAGGACACGCACGCCACTTACAGTAGTAAGTAATGTATACAATAAATATATAAATACTAACAATGTACCCTAGTGAGGTTTACCATCAGCAACATATTTGGGATTTTAACCCACCATATAACTATCTTCGTGCTCACTTACACTGTGTAAGGAACTAATGACACAATAACTTAAAATATTATCATAAAGATTTACATTTACACTACTTTGTCGTTATAATTACGATTTCGTGTGTATACAAAAAATAAACGCTTGTCTATTCTGCAAGAAATTTTATTAGGAACCTCTTTACGTAATACATTTATGGCCTTAAATCTTATTAGGAAGAGTTTTTCTATCTTCAAAATTACTAATAATTATAATATTGAATTATAAACAATTCGTTGATAATTATTTCTCTAATTAAAAATAAAGAATGAGTTGAAATCTTGCTAAATTTCATACAGACAAAATCGCGGGTAACAGCTAGTCTAAATTAGAATAACCTAAATTACTCTTTATAAGGTAAAGTGAAAGTCTCCGGAAAATCGGTCTAAGCTTTTGGAGAACGTACTGTCGGCAAAGTCACGGTTAATAGCTAGTATAACTAAAATTGCCTGAATTACTTTTTATAAGGTCAGCTATCTGCCAGTGAAAGTCTCGTGAAGATTGTTCTAACCGTTATGGAAATAGTATTATGGGCGAAGCCACGGTTAATAGCTAGTATAAATAAAAATTACCTGAATTACTTTTTTTAAAACCAGCTATTTGTCAATGAAAGTTTCGCTAAGATTAGTCTAAATGTTTTGGAGATCGCATTGCGGGCAAAGCCACGGTTAACAGCTAGTCTAAATTAAAATAGACAGAATTACTTCTTATAATGCCCACTATCTGTTGGTGGAAGTTTCGTGAAAATTAATCCAACCGTTTTCGAGATATCATTATGGACGAAGCCGCGGTTAACACTTAGCCTAATTTAAAATAGCCTATGTCACCCGCTGTAATTTTAGCTATCTTCCAGAGAAATTCCTGTCAAAATCAATTCAGCCGATTCGGAGATAACCCGGAGCAAACGGACAGACAGACAGACAGATCGACAAAAAATTTAAAAATTGCATTTTTGTTATCAGAACCGTGTATACTTTCGTACCTAATCAGTGAAAATTTTTTATTTTGCTGTTACATACAGACACTTCATTTTTATTATATGTATAGAGTATAGAATAGATAATTATTTTATTTGCTTAAAACAGAAATACGTTTCGTTTTAGTATATTTAAAATTAGTAAGAATTATTTCTATTGATTTTGCAATCACTTATAATTCCCGTGTATAAAATAGATACTGAAGACGTATGGGAAAAACTATGTATGAAATGCAGTAATGAAAATACTTTTATTTTATGAATTGCGAAGCTATATATTTTCCTATCCACAAAATTAATTAAAAAATGATTGACATTTAATTACATTAGAATTTTTTTTTTTGGACCACATAAACGGTGGGATGTCGACATCCGAAAAGTGGCAGGAGTTATGTGGAACAGAGTGGCTCAAGAAAGAAACGAATGGAAAAGGTTGGAGGAGGCCTTTGCCGATTGGCAAACAGATCTGGAGATGGTAATGAAGAAACAAATATTAGCTTATAAATAGTTAAATCAGCATAAGAGTTAAGCATTAGTTTTAAGTTGTAATTTTAAACTTAGTGTAATTAGTCTAAGACGGTCTGAATAAATTATTAAATTATTAATATTATTAAATTATTTCTTTTCTTTTTATGATGTTTAAACGTGTTATTGATAATTTTTGATAACCATGTAGGTACTTTCCGTGTGCAAAATTTCATGTAACTTGGGTCTCAATTAAATATATATTTTCTGAATTTGTTTTTTTTTTTGCGAAATCTAAAATCATACTATTGCATATTATCATCAAGCATTTATTTTCTTTTATAGATTTCATTTTTTATGTGATTATAATGGTTTATTGTATCTAATTTTATATTAAAACCAGAAAAGATATCAACGTTATTAATTTCACTCAATATACACCGATTTTCGCGATACAAAATCTTGAAGCCGCGCAAGGGAATTCTGTCATGACAGTCACCATAAAAACCAGTATGTAATTAATCCGGAACATTCTTGATTTGGAGATATCACAGCGGACGAAGTCTTGGGTAACAGAATAAAATAATCTAAGTTACTTTTTATAAGGTGAGTTATCTGCGAAAACCCTGTGAAAGGCAGTTCAAGCATTTCGGATAACCCACTGTGGCCGAAGACGAATAAAAAACCCAAATTACTGCTTATAAGGTCAGCTATCTACCAGTGAATGTCCCGTAAAAATCAGTCCAAGCTTTTTTAAGATAGCATTGTATATGTATATGTCACACATACGATATGTATGTGTTATATGTGTAGCATATAGTTGTGGGTAATAAAATAGTCTAAGTTTCTCCCTATAAGGTCAGTTATCTGCTAGATAAAGTCCCGTGAAAGTCAATCCAAGCATTTCGGGTATTCTAATTCGGACGAAGGCGCGGGTAACAGCTATTCTAAAAAAACGCGAAATTACTTGATATGAGGTCATCTATCTAACAGTGAATGTCCCTTGAAAATCGGTTCAAACGTTTTGCACATAGCACTGCTGACGAATTCGCGGGTAACAAAATAAAATAGTCAAAGCTACTCATTATAAAGTCAGTTATCTGTTAGTGAAGTCTTGTGAAAGTCAGTCGAAGCATTTCAGAAATTCTCACTGAGAACGAAAGCGAATACAATCTAAAGTACTTTTTATGACGTCTGCTTATCTACCACTGAACGTCCGGTTAAAATAGATCTAGCCATTTCGGAGATTACCCGGAACAAACAAACAAACCGACAGATACCGACAACATAAAAAAAAATGTTATGTTTTCAATGACCAAAAAGTTGTTATTTTAATATCACAAAAACACATTTTACTTTTATAATACGTAATAAATTATAAATCAAAAATTGAAAACAAAACTATCGTGGGATAAACTTTTTGAATAGGAACACAAAATAAACTATGAAAATGTTTGTGATAGAAACTTACCATATTACCATAACAACGTATATAATACTAACGCTAGCACTCAGCGAAAAATCACAAAAAAAAAGATTTCAAAGTAAATAAGCTAACACCTAAAGAATTTTTCAAATTGGACCAGTAGTTCCTTTTATTTAACGTGGGGAAATCTTTTATGGATATTTTATGTCCTTTTTATGTCCGACTCGAACGGACTAAAACCCCACGGTGTACCGACAGACCGTAATTGTTGGGACGGCAAGGGATCGTACTCAACCTTGTATAGCCGCCCGGCGAAAGGTGACCGCTGGGCTCCTATCTATAGAGAGACAGACTGGGTACACAACAACTGGTTCCCCTCGTCCGCCGGACTTTTGCAATGAGGAATGGTTAATAGCTAGAATATACTAAAATTACTTTGTATAAAGTCAGCTACCTGCCAATGAAAGTTTCGTGAAGATCTGTCAAACCGTTTTGGATATAGTACAGCAGGCGAAGCCACCGTTAACAGCTAGTATAAACTAAGAAATAAACTACAATTACTTAAATTACTTTTCATAAAGTCAGCTATCTGCCAATGAAAGTTTCATAAAGATTGGTTTAACCGTTTTAGAGAGAGTACTACGGGCGAAGCTACGGTTAACAGTTAGTCTAAATTAAAATTCACAAAATTACTTGTTATAATATCTGCTATCTGTCGGTGAGAATTCTATGAAAATCGCTCTATCCGTTTTGGAGATAGCATTACAGACAAAGCCGGGGTTAACATTTAGTCTAATTTAGAGTAGCCTATGTTACCCGCAGTAATTTAGCTATTTGCTAGTGAAATTCTCGTCAAAATCTGTCCAGCCGTTTCAGTGATTACCCGGAATAAACAGACAGACAGTCAGACCGAAAAAAAATTTAAAAATTGCATTTTTGCTACCAGTATCGTGTATACGTTCATACCCAATCAGTGAAAAATTTTTATTTTGCTGTTACATACAGACATTTCATTTTTATTATATATATTGATTATTGCCTTGACTTACATAGTTCGGCCTATAAAAGGCAAGATGTCGGTGCTATCTACACATTTGTTATATACAAAATACTGTGAGGCGAAGCTCTGCCCAATTAAATATTGAAAATACCTACAAAGTGTTCATTGTCTACCCTGGCCCAACTATATACTTCATCAAACGAAAAGAAAAATGTATCATATCATTGTCATTATATTATCTCAAAATAATTACGCAGCGTTTTCGACGAAAACTCCCAGGCGGTTTGACTTTTTCCGACATGCCCAACAATTATCGTTACATTTTAACTAATCTACATTAAACCTTTACAAATGTACATACTAAAATGTTCCTCGTGAATTACTTTATTTTTTGATAGGTAGTAGAGCCACGCTGAAGCTATTACTGGTTTCAGAATGGGTCGGCTCGTATCTTATTAAACTAATTAAGGGTATTTTAGTTATATTAAACACTAGCCTCAGCCCGCGTCTTCGTTCGTGTGGAATAACGATATTCTTTATTTCTGACACGCAGCGGAAGCTTTCAAGAGAAAAAAATCTCCGATTTTGAAACATTCTTCATTGGTGCTTCGCTCCTATTAATCTTACCGTGATGATATATACCCTATAATCATTGTTGATAAATGACTTATATAACATTGAAAGAATTTTTCAAATCGGACCAGTAGTTCCTGAGATTACCCCCTACAACGTTACAAGGTCACAACGTTATAAACTCACAAACTTTACCTCTTTATAATATTAGCATAGACTTGTATAGATAATTATCTATTCCCTTATAAATTTAAATTATATCGATACTAGTGGGCCCGACCGATGTTGTCTTGCCTTGAGAATAAAAAAAAAAACTCTAAAAGTCAACCGCAGCGCCACCTACCGAGTCCAATTGTGAATTTTAACCATTCTGGATGCACTGGAATACGCACACAAAATTTCATTAAAATCAATCCAGTCATTTAGCAGGAGTTCAGTGACATACACACGTACAAACGAAATTTATATATAAAGAGAAGATAAACAAATATACACTATGTGTAAATTAGTATTCTATTTTGTTAAGGAGATAAGATAAAAAAGATTAGACGACAACAATAGAAAAAGGTCATTAACTAAGTTCCGTAGGTATGTGTATTCAGGAATTATATTATACGACTAAACATGAACGACTAACCGCCACCCGCGACTTCATCTGCATTTGCGCGTTTATAATTGATGACAGCAATAATTACCTGAGTGTAACTCTACAGCGCACGTCGAAATAACTTCCAGGTTGTAGGATTTTTTTTAAGTTTTTTAAAACATTTCGTCATATATAAAACTATGTTGTTTTAAGTTATCCCCTTAACCCCTGACGTTCCGACTGGTGCAGGTACTCACCGGGCTCGGTTGTTTTGAATGGTACCTGCACCGGATCGCTCGCAGGGAGCCGATAGGCGCCTGTCACGAGTCCGGCGCTTAGGAAGATATCGCGCGGCACACGCTTTCCGAGTGCGTTGCGTGGGAGGGACAGCGCCGCACTCTAACGGTGGCGGTAGGGAGGAATTTATTGCTGCCGAATGTGGTCTCCGCCATGCTCGGCTTTGAACAGGTGTGGCAAGCAATGGCCTCCTTCTGCGAGGAGGTCATCTCGCAGAGGGAGGCGGCGGAGAGGGCCCGCGAGGTTGATCCTCTACGTGGACGGCTTCGCCAACATAGGACCAGCAGGATAAGGCGGCGCTTTGCCCAACTCCTTCTGCCACCGTAGCCGGACCCGATGGGATGGGCCGGGGGGTTCATCTTTTCATTGAACAGGTCCGGCGAACGAGGGGAGATAGCTGGTGTGTACCCAGTCTGCCTCTCTAAAGGTAGGAGCCCCGCGGTCAATTTCCGCCGGGCGGACCGTTGGGGCGGCTCTACAAAGTGATTAGCAAGCTCGATCCCTTGCCGCCGCAACAATAACGGTCTGTCGGTACACCGTGGGGTTTTAATCCGTGCGAGTCGAACATAATCCACCCTCTCCCCCGGGAGGGTGGCGTATCCATAAAGCATATTCCCACGTTAAAAAAAAACTTGATCGTTCCAAAATAATGATTAAGCCCATGAGATATGGGATAAACCTGTGTGTCGAATATTTTTAATACTATAAACAAAACTCAGGGTCGTGTAGTAAGAAAAAAATTATACTTGAAAATATGAGATAACTAGCGGGCCCAGCGGACATTGACACGCCCTGATAATAAAAAACTTGAAATTTCTCTGGAAATTCTGATGAAAACCGCATAAAAACCCGTTTAGTAGTTTTTTAGTTTACCGCAAACAGGATCTTGTTTTAAAATCTTGATTTACAAAATCAAAAATTCAAAAGTTTCTTCAATCTCAGCTGATTTAAAATATACTTTTTACACGGAAAGGATATCTCTTTGTCAGGGGTTTCACTTGCCTTACTGTAGATTAGGCCTATATTTCTGGATAGTAAATACCCGGTACAGTTTTTTGTATCGCTGATTTTACAGAAAATTTCATAATTATCAGTTGAGTAATTGTGGCGAGAAAGCGTAACAAATAAATAAACTCAAAGTTAAGTAATAATTATGTTCAATAAAATTAAGAATACATGTAGTTTATTTGTTTTTTTTTTTATATCAAAGGAGGCAAACGAACTTGTGGGTCACGTGATGTTAAGTGATCACCACCGTTCATAGACACTAGCGACATCAGGCACATCGCAAGTGCGTTGCCAGCCTGTATATGGGAGAAGGGGGAGGGGAAGGAAAGGGAAAGAAGGAAAGAGGAAGGGACGTGGGCCTCCGGATCTCTCACTGACCGAACGAAACACAACAATGCAAGCACTGTTATTTCACGTCGGTTATCTGTGAGAGGGGTGGTACTACCCCGGAGGAGCCGATCCATTCATGCTGAAACCAAAAATAGCTTCACCGGGGCTCTACCACCTACAAACGGGGCTCTACCACCTACACTGTTTCAAAAGTAGGTTATACAAAAAAAAGTAAATCTTATAAAATGTGGTCATAAATAAACGACAACAAATCGAAAATAATTACTAATCATAAATAGTAAATAATTAATATCCATTTGTTCTTCTTTTAATTAATCTCAGAAAAAGTAAAAGAAGGAAAAAAGATTCCGTGTATATACATATAAATCTTTGTTACTATGAATAAATTTACAAACATAATTCCTATGTTAACGGATGATTTATAAAATAAACGGTAATCTTAAACACAAAACACGTCAATCCTAGGACTACCTGATAACAACAAAGTCTTATAATCGTACAAGCAAATATCCAAGTGAGGATATCAACTTCATAGCAATTTTATTTTATTAAATCATTTATCAGTAAGTACCCTTATCTAGGCAACGCTTTACATGTAAACGTGCTTATAGGCTGTATTTTTTTAAACCATTTTTTCAGCATAACGCAATAAAAGGTCTAATTTCAAAGACATTTCGTTAGAAGTGTTTAAATTTCACTAATTATTATAGACAGAGGAAGAAAGAAGGAAGCTATTGTGTATAGCATTGGTAGCAACAGTAGTCTTGATTTAGATTTGTGAACAAAAAGTGCTTAAGTATGTTGTAAGTATTTTTTGGGGTTATTACTATTTTTTGTCTCGTGCCGCGTCGCGTTTTATTATACCTACGAGTTTATAAATGATGTTTTTTTACTACAGATCATTCTAGACTTTTTAGATCATTCTTCAGTCCTAAAAGATTTCATCTAAGTTGGCTGGATCTCACGTGCAGTTGCGGGAACACACCAAGAGGTGTTTGGTAACAGATTTTCAACTCGAGGGTAGTAGCTAACCAGGCGAACTTAGAGAAATCCCTAGCACAATGCTGTGGCTCCATAACGATATTTTCTTTTAAAGAAGGTTAAGTAGCTAGAATTCGAACCTACGCCCATCGACCCGTTATTCGAACACACTATCAACTAATCATCACCATCATCGTTCCTCATCATAACTTAAAGCATTATAACTTCATCTGTATACAGATCGTAGAATTATTAAATACTCATATTTATTACAATACGGTATCCGGTTTTTTATTTGGCACGTTGAGGATAAGACAGAGACAATCGGCTACGTTCGGTTTTCTATAGCGTTGTCTTTGTCTACTGTTGTAGAAGGAACGATTTACAAAACATAGTTAAGCCGATTCTCACCAGCGCGACCTTTTAAATTAAATTCCTGGTATTATAGTTACCTTAGTAGAAAAATAACAATAGACACAACAAACGAATGAAGGTAACGCAAGGCACAATTATAAGTTTGAGTTTTTGGCGGGGTTTTAGTCTGTCATGTAGTGGATTTTATATTTTATTCATAATCTTGTGTTATTTGACTCTATATTTTGTAAATTTGGTGGTATTTTACTCAATATAGTTAGTTTATTGTGCATAAGTGAAGTGAATGGAAAATAATACCACGGAGCATGAAATTCTGAGATGCCACAAAAACTCCCAGGAAGTTTCTAACAAGGGATCCACCATCTTGTTAGAATATTGACTCGCACGACGCTTAAATATTGAAGTAATCGCACGACTCTTGTAATATTATTGACTACGCGACAATGGCAGTAATAATCTGAAAGATTGATTGCCAAAAACAAAGTGAAAAAAAAAAATTATAAGTTGTGCTATTGAGTTGTGAGGTCACAGATTCGATTTCCGCATATGATTGACTATTGTGTGATGAGCTTAATTATCAGGTACGTTTTTGGGCATATGTATGTAGGTAGCTATATCAGCTGTATCATTACGATATTACAAGCTATGTTTTGTATACAATTATTTGTGCATATTTGTTATTTTTAAAGACGATTATGTACAAAAACCCTTATATTTTTAATTGGATATCGTTGACGCTTAATAACATTAGTGGACCGTTGATAGAAATTCAACCACAACTCTTTTTTTTTAAGTTTCACTACTATCGGGTGTTTTTTGGCATAGAGTATATAAATAGTATATTTTAGTAAACTCGAGGATCGTAAAGTATAGTGAATCTAGACTAATAAAGGTTTCCATTCGTCGATGACATGGAAAAAACTATATTCAATTGTTTTTATTGATAACACTACAAC
Source organism: Antheraea mylitta (assembly GCA_014332785.1). Lineage (NCBI taxonomy): Eukaryota > Metazoa > Arthropoda > Insecta > Lepidoptera > Saturniidae > Antheraea > Antheraea mylitta. The sequence continues at coordinate 4,642,439 of JACEII010000033.1, forward strand.
TCCTCAATAGCTTGACAAATAGAGGAGTTCCGATTCTGACGCGGCCGGGAACGGTCGCTTCCGCGCTCGAAGCGATTTTTCGTGATTATTGTGATACAGTGCATACAGAGTGAAGTGCTCAGCTTTCACATTAAAGTGCCGATCCACCTGACGGGTCGCACACGTGTACCGCAACTGTGGGCGCACATGTGCACCGCAGCTGTGAACACCTGAGTTATTTTTCTCGAAATTGAGTGAGACCCTTCCCTTTTATATATTTATTGCTTTGTTTATTATATTATATTGGTACATTTATTTGTTTACCCATTAGTTTATCTATTTATTTACGTAGTTCTTTACCCTTTACAGTCGTCATTCCTATATAACTTTATTTATTTGTTTAGATATCCATTTATTTATTTGTTCTATATCTATGCATATTATTTACCTTGCCTGTCTCGCTAACGTATTTCCTGTATTGCTTTCTCCTTCTGACTCATTTTAAACAGCTCTCTTGATCTGCACCCAGGATAGACCTGTGATTAATCCGTTCGGCGTGCCCCCCTGCCCTTAAGGCAGGGAGGTTGTTTCGCGGCTCCTCCTTCTCCTCGATCCACCGCGATGGATCCGTTAGTTTTGGTAGAATTATACCGCAAAAATCTCCTCGCGAGCGGTCTAGACCAGGAGATTATTAATTTAACCTTCCGCAATGTAACGTCGCAGGCCTCCGAGGGCCTTTTTAACATTCCGACCGCGAACTCTTTCGCGACCTTATCGCCGCAGTCTTCTCTAGATGCGCGCGACAAAGGCCTACTTGAGGCCTCGATACCAAGCTCCAGCTCGGAGACTGGCTCCGAGATGGAGCTAGACGTGACGGCGTCCGCCGAGCCTACCGCGACCGCGACCGCAATCCCCGCGCCTTCTGCGCAGTTAGACAAAGACGGTTATACAACCGTCTCGTACAGTAGGCGTCGTCCGGCTAGCCCGACGAATTCGGGTTCCGTAGGTCCGGTCAAAGTCGCCAACATAGGTGGCGCTCGCGTGCCGGCCGCGGCTATACCGTGTAGTCAACCGCGGACGAAAGGACCTAGCTCCGTCTCGCTCACTCCATCTCAACCTGCGGGTTCCGCAGGTAGGAAGCCGCGCCCCTCACCTCCAGTCACGATTCAGGACAAGTCCCAATGGACTGCGATTTCTAATCGTTTGAAGACCCTTAAGGTCAATTATACGAATGCCCTTAGCACTCCGGCGGGCATTCGTGTCAAGTGTCCCACGTCAGATGATCATTGCGCGCTAATACGATTTCTTACTAAATCGAAAATCGCGTATTTCACGTACGCTCTAGAGAAGGAGCGCCTCCTCCGTGTCGTGCTTCACCGTGTCCCGGCCGATATCTCGGTCGAGGATATTACCCTCTCCCTTAAGGAGAAGAACTTCCCCGTGCGTGAGGTACATCGTATGTACCACCCACGCACCCGCGCTCCCTACAACATGGTGCTTGTTCTCCTCGACCGGTCGCAGGAGGGCAAGGCCATTTTTTCGCTCACATCTGTGTGCTACCTCAACGGCGTCACCGTTGAGCCCCCACGTAAGACCCATATTCCGTCGCAGTGCCATAACTGCTAGTGTTATGGGCACTCGGCAAAGAACTGCCATCTTCGCCCCAGGTGCGTCAAGTGCCTGGGAGACCACGCCACGAAGGAGTGCGCGCGCACTCCTGGCACTCCCGATCCTCCCAGCTGTGTGCTCTGCGGTAACGCGGGTCACCCCGCGAATTATCGCGGCTGTCCCCGCGCGCCACGCACACAGCGCTCCCGTCAGGCGAGGCAGGCGCCCAGGGCACCTGTAGCCGCCACCCGCCCTGCGCCTCCACCTCTCATGTCCATGGAGGCCTTCCCGGGCCTGCCGGGCGCCTCCCGGGCCCCGGTAGCGCCCGCGCCCACGACCTCACCGCGCTCGCCACCCTCTGTGCCACGCGTGGCTCAACCCGGGCGGGCCCCTATGGCCCCCTGGGCACCCCGACCTCAACCTCAGGCTTCTTCTAAGCCTCAGGCGCCGCTGCCACAGGCGGCGTATGCTTCATCATCCTCTCTCTCGAGTAAATTCGACTGGATGAAGCATTTACTCCGTGAACACGACATGAAGGAGGTCCTCGCCTTCTACGCCATCGTAGAGGTAGAAGAGGAGCTAGGTCTCCTCACTGCTCTAGCGCGCTTCCCGGCTATCGGAGCCACCATTCAGCGCATCGCCCGGTCACCCTCTTTTAAATAAGTGTTAAAATTCACGGGTCTTAATAAAGTAAAACCACGCGGTCTATGTCTCTCGTTTTTCAATGCGAGATCCCTTCGGTCACAGCGCGATCTAGTAGCTGACTTTTTGCGCGATAGACAGATTGACGTTTTCCTCATCCAGGAAACGATGTTAAAACCGAGTATGCGTAATCCGAGAATCGCGAATTACTGTATAGTCAGGAACGACCGTGTCACCCGCGGGGGTGGCACGTTAATCTATTTTAGGCGTTCGTTGTACTGCATGCCGTTAGATCCGCCCGCGCTAACCAATATGGAAGTGTCAGTGTGTAAATTAGGTATGACCGGTCACTCGAATATTATTTTAGTTTCCGCGTATTTGCCACCAAACAAAGAATTGCTAAGATCCGATTTGCAGGCGCTACTTAATTTAGGAGATTCAGTTATTATAGCGGGGGACCTCAATAGCGGGAACGTTATCTGGAATAGTCCGTGTACCTCTCGTAACGGGAGAATACTCGACGAACTAGGTAGGGTTCTCGCTTTTGACGTCATAGCCCCTCTGGAACCCACGCACTATCAAGATCATTGCCGACCCACAGTATTAGATATAGCTCTCTTAAAAAATATCACGCTTCCTGTACGACTCATACAAGTAGTACACGAACTTGATTCAGATCATCGCCCGGTTGTTTTACAGTTATGTCACAATTCAGACTTCACCCCGCCGTCGGTTAGGGTGGTTGATTACGCGAAACTCGTTCAATATTTTAAAGAAAATCCGTCGTCTAGTAGTTTAGACAGGATTCCGGACGTGTTGGTGTCTAAAGCCGACGTGGATTCGGCCATCGATTCCCTGGCTGATTACCTCCAGACCGCCGTCAGGGTGACCTCGAAAGAGGTACAAGCGGCGAACGATCGCCGTTTTATACTCCCTGACGACGTGAGAGCATTGATCACGGAAAAGAACGCCGCGACTCGAGCTTACGACGCTTACCCGTCTGTAGAGAATCGCGATCGTTTACGTTTGTTACGAAAAACAGTCAAGTCTCGTATTTCTGAGATCCGGGGCGACAGG
>JACEII010000033.1:4656999-4698675 GCA_014332785.1 Antheraea mylitta
CATGAAACTTAGTATGGAGGTAGTTTCGGGGACGATAAATCGATCTAGCTAGAATTAATCCTTGAAAACTTTTTTAACTCAGTTTCCAGGCAATGAAAAAATATAGCTAGAATATATAGGTAAATTTCGCCGGCGCTGTCAAAACGAAAATAGCTCAGATGGAAAACGGTTGCTTCGAAAATCCGTGTAACACCAGTTCGAATCCGAGTGACAGCAGAAGAGATATATTTTTATTATTATTTTTTTTTTTGTAAAATATGTTAATTTTATAAGGCAAACCTAACAGTTTATTTTAATTTAAATATCTTTCTTAAGAACCGAACTGGGTTCGGTCGCCCAGGTACTGTATATAAATATGAGTAATCATTGTGTTCAGATGTTATTTATAATTGTACCACATAATTATCGTACGATTGCAAATAAATGAATAATATAGACGTTAGTATCTGCTATAGTCACAACCACTAACCCTCACCGCCAAAAACATTTTAAGCAATAAATATATATTGATATAAATTTCAATAACAGGCTGTACACATTTCTGGAATGGCTGTCAACCTTAGAAATATTCGCTGTGGTGCCAATTATTAAGAAAATACAACTTATATTTGCAATCATTGCTTCACTGCACCTAGGATCTAATGAATATCCACCTCAAGCTATTGTAGCGGGTGAGTCTGATAACTTTTTAAATTTATTCGTAGCGAAGGGTATACGACATATTCTCAACATCACATTCGACAATGTGTACGGAAGAAGGTAAGCACGCTTCGAATAAGAATAAATGTTTCTACTATAATCTAATAGGATCCACTGCGATATTTTCACCATGAGGATAGAAGGTACTCTGGGAACTACAGTAATTTTGTAGGTCGTAGAGCCACGCTGAAGCTATTACTTATTTCACCATGAATGGTTCAGCTCGTCCGGGGTAGTATCAACCTCACATAGAAAACCGATGTAAAGTAACATTGCATTGTTGCGTTTCGTTCGGTCAGTGAGAGTGTCGTAGCCTCACCTTCCCTCCCCTCATCCTCTCTCCTCCTTGCCCTTTACTTTCAAACACAGGTTGGCAATGCACTTGCGACTCCACTGGTGTTGTTAGTGTTTACGAACGGAGGTGATCACTTAATATCAGGTGACCCATCTGTGAAAACGTAATCAAACAAACTCATATTCACATTTAGAATATTACTATTAGGATGTAAATATTTCATCGCTTTGTTAATTTGTTCAAAGCTTGGTTTTTTAAAGATTTTTTTTTATTTTTAATCGAAGGTGAAAAAAATTTGAATATCATTCGATTAGAATGATAATTCGCACTTGGAAGTGTTTTTCATAACAGACTGGGCACCTCTCAGCAGCAGCTCTAGCCTAGGTCTGTTCCTAGTAGTAGTTAGATCCAAGTGGTTTAGAAAAAATTGAGCCGTCACGGGACGCCTGGTAAATGTGTAACATCGAAACTGTTTTGTATAAGTTATTTACATAAAAGAACAGATTACGAGAGAACAATAGGAATGAGCTACGGCATAATTAAAAGATACAGCTTTACAAATTTGGTCCATAAAATAATAATTATTTATATATTTTATTACATCAATCTTCATTTTTATGAAATACAAAATACAATAATTCAAATAGGCGCAGGCACGGTGTTTTATAGCGGCATTTATCAAAAGGAGCTAGGTCGTCGGCGCGTACCGAGTAACACTAGTAGAACGAGTGACCGAGAAAACAATTTAAATCTTATGTTTATACATATAAGGTTGCAAATGCTTTTGAGTATTTCGTTAATAGTGCAAAGTTCGTGTTTTGCGTCGCCACGCCAACATTCAGGTTTACCTTTCGCCTAAAGATGTTGCACATCAAAAAGCCCTAGCATAATGCTATGGTTTCAGCACGACATCATCGTCGCTTAAAACGTTATAACTCAAAATTGATAAAACAGTCCTACAGACTACACCTAGTAGTAAATTACTTGAAATAGAAGAGCGAACGATTAGTCTAGATGAGATAAATAATTCTCATAAATATCAAAATCATTTTTACTAAAACAAGTCGCCGACCTCAACTAATTTTCACATAGTATAAACTGAAGTCGCTTCCGTTGTCTATCCTCTTAGATAGTCTAAACTATTTAACGGATTTTAATACAGCGATAGATAGAGTGATTCAAGGGTAAGCCGAAAAATTCAAAGATTTCTACCAAGCTATTTTATATAATACAGTATTATTCCTTATGCAATTAGATACATTAAATAAGATGTGCAATGTACATGTTATGTATATCATTACTGCCCTTAACAGTAGTTCATTTTTTTTTTTTTTTCGACATGTCTACGCTATTGACCCAGCAAGGTCTTAACAGCTTCACCGGACTACTAAGGCGAGCGCTTAAGGCACTCAGCCGATTTTATTTTGGCAACCAGCTCAAGGGTGCACGGCACACCTCGGCTTGGCTGTTGCCTGTTGCATGTAAAATCGCGACCTATCTTAGCTAACCTAGCTAACTATTGATATATGTCTGAGTTGTTGAAACGTATATGTGTACCAAGCATACACGCCTCAACAACTCCTCCATATATTTATTATCGGAAAATTGAGAGTTTTTCAGTTCGACGAGACTTCCACTTTCATGTGTAAGCGTGTAGGCGTGCACGTGTGTGGGGGTGATCGTGTAGTGTTGTAGCAGTGATGTATATTTGTGTGTCACCGTATCGCGCAAGCAACGCACTCAAGGGCTCCCTGCCGAGGGATCGAACCTAGGCTTGAGCCGCTGCCGTGGGAGGCCTAATCGGGACAGTAGTTCATTAAAATGGACATCTATATTGCACCTGTGCGACTCTGGGGCTATTCGCTAGTTTGAAATAAAATATAAAACATTATAGAGATCTTTTTTTATTTGCGTAAATATTTTCAGATGGTGACTTTTATGATCACATTATAATAGGCGCTGGATCAGCTGGCGCTGTTCTTGCCAATAGACTGTCCGAGGTCTCTGATTGGTCAGTTCTACTCGTGGAGGCAGGACCGCACCCTTCAATTGAATCTGTGGTAAATTGGCAAAATCATTAATCATCATTTTTCATCAACATTTTTTTTCAAATTAACATCTTACCTTTCCCATTTATATTATACCAACTGACTCTCGCAACGTCGTCTGCGCCAATTCGGTTACTACCGGTTACAATTGTATATCCATTTTCTTTTTTCAAAGGAGGCCAACAACAGGCGGGTGACCTGATGTTAAGTGACCACAATCGTCCATAGACACTAGCAACAACAGGCGGGTGACCTGATGTTAAGTGACCACAATTGTCCATAGACACTAGCAACACCAGGGGAGACGTAAGTGCGTTGCTAGCCTGTGTATGGGAGGAGGAGAACGGAGTTGGGTCTCCGGCATTCTCACTGATCGAACGAAACGCAACAATGTAAACAATATCAATTACTTTATGTCGGTTTTCTGTGAGGGGCTGGTAGTACCTAGGGCGAACTGATCCATTTATGCTGAAATCAATAATAGCTTCAGCGTAGCTCTACCATCTACTAACGTGAAAATCAAAAATCGAAAATCGAAAATCTAAAGAAACAGAACCCGATTACGACGATACCTATAGTTTCCAATTGTAAATCCAAACTATCCAGGGATCCACTCAAACACGTACAAGTACCTAGTTGGTGTACGAAAAATCTTCTAAAATATGCCTAGTACCCCGATTACAGTACCACCTACCGGAACCATTTGAGATCTATCTCATATATATTGACGATAAATATCATGCCAGTCTCCTCTGGACTACTATTGCGCCACTCACCTCCGTGCCCCGTTTACTATTCTTGCACGGTTAAACTCAGGGACAACGCAATAAATTTACCGGCTTATAATTTTTATTTCGCAATATCTTCTAAACAACTTTATCAATTAACATGTTATAAAAAGTAAACTTTATCTCCATTTAATTTCCATTTTGATTTTGCTATTTGTTTTCTTAAGGAATTGTAATGTATACATGAAACCTGGTATCCAAACGTAATCTTGTAAAATTTAATTTTTAAATATATAAACCATATAAACTATCTCTTTGGCTGAGATATTAATCTTAGATATAAGGTATCGTGGACTCTTTTGTAAAGCTAAAAGTAATGAATATTTTTGATATAGATTGAATACCGTTGTTTCATACCCGTTCAATTTTATGCCGATTTCAGTTACCTTTATTATGATTAAAGTATCGAAAACATAAATTTATATTTATTAAGTCTATATTACTCAAGATAGTTGATTGAAGAAGGCGTTACTTTGCAGAAAGCCATAATTAAATATTATAGTGGACGCTATTTGCACTTCCGCTAGGAATTGATTGACCACCACTACGTCTAACTACAACAGAAAGAAAATCAATTAATCAATAAATATATATTTCGTATATATTAATTATACGAAATATAGTTAATATAAATATAATAATTATTAATAAACTAATTAAAATATGTTGTAGATTGACGTGTAATCTCGACAATCGATTACACGTGTTTCGTTCCGTCACGGAGCATCATCAGATCGATGTTGACTCGCCCGCTCGTATCGGAAGAGTCAATTAGTCAAAGTCAAAAAGAGTCAATATAATTAATATATACGAAATATATATTTATTGATTAATTGATTTTCTTTCTATTGTAGTTAGACGTAGTGGTGGTCAATCAATTCCTAGCGGAAGTGCAAAGTAGCGTCCACTATAATAGTTATATTACTCAAAACATCACATGTACTGACAGAACGCTAATCGAGACTTATTTTCTATAACGCAGTATAACTATTGTCTTGTTTTATGTTTTCTGAACAAGCTTGTCACGTTGAATCAGAAATCACGCCTTGGTAGGCAGCGCCATCTCTATTTACATTTTTGAAAATAAACTAAGTTATACACTTACTTTTTGGCAGTCGCGGCGTTGTGTTCCATACTTATTTTTAACTATGCCAGAGATGTGAAAAATGAAGATGAGAAGTTGTATGTCAGAAATGTGCGTCTCAAAGTTTTAAATAATTAAATCTATATATACATATAATAAAACTGTAACTAAGTCAAATCTGTACATAAAATATTTTTCGAAAATTACAATCGGAGTAGACTTTGGTATTGATATAGAAGCCAAAAATAATTAATTTTAGCTTAAAATTTAAACTATATTTCATTTCAATCAGTTAGAAACATAAAATATAATAAGAAGGCTAAACGCTATTGATATGTGTTTTTGTATCTCTGTCATGAGGCATTATTTTCCTTTGTTTTTCAAACCATACCGATTCTAAGCAAAGTTCATTTCAATGCAGCAAAGTTGAAAAATATGTGTAAACGATACTGTCATATTATGTTAATATATTTATTGTATTCTATAAAAATATTTGTTAAATAAAGGTGACAATTTTTTATCCTAAAACATAAACTTAGATAATAGTTACATTGCATTGTAGACAATGAGTCTTAACCAAAGTTCTGTCGGTACGTGTGTTGTTTCGAAATTTGGTAAAATTTGTTTTCGATATACTATAGAGTCTTGAAGTAGGCTCTACGCAAATAGTGGACGGGTTTGAAGTTAAACGGAATCGAAGTAATCCAAGGGGTAATGGGAAGTCATTTATTGGCAATATATGTAGGTTAGTTTTTATTATAATTGGACTCGATAGGTGATGCTCCGGACGCGTTCTATGCTTATTTAAAAAAAAATCACATACCAACTGGGTATATGTTTGCGTGAGTCCCAGAATAGTTTGAATTCACACATGGTAGCGGTAGATGTCGCTGCAATCGGGTTTTTACGTCTTTTTAAAATTACAATTAAAACCGTTAATAACCGATTTGGTGCAGACGAAGTTGCACAGGTCAGCTAGTCTTCTATAAAATGAAACAAGTTATATAAATTATAAGACATTGTATTTATATAGTTTTGGTATTTGAATGGACTAATTATGAAATCTAAATAGCTTTAATCCAAATTTCAGGTACCAGGATTTTTTGCATTCGTCGATTATTCATATCTAGATTGGAATTATTACACTGTCAAAGAGAGCTATTTTGGCCAGGCTCATAAAACTGGAAATATCCACATGACTCGAGGAAAGATGCTGGGAGGATCGAGCGGGGCAAATTACATGTTTAGTGTTAGAGGCAATAAATTCGATTACAATAATTGGGTCGATCTTGGTAACAAAGGTTGGGATTGGGAAACAGTTTTGTACTATTTTAAGAAATTTGAACGACTAAATGATAGACGTATTATGAGTAGTGCTACAGCTAATTTGCATAATACTACAGGTTATGTCGGAATCACTCGTCCTCTTTGGTTTCGGAGAACAAAAAAAATTATTCAAGCTCTGAAAGAAACGGGTCACAGAATACTGGAGGACACAAATGGATATGAGCAGTTAGGGTATTCTTTGCCACAGTATACTATAGACAATGGTGTTCGTCAAAGCACCGCTGAAGCCTACCTTAAACCATTGAAAAACCGTAAAAGCATACATATTCTGAGAGAAACGTTAGCTTTGAAAGTTCTGTTTAATGAAGAAAAGCGAGCGATCGGTGTAAAAGTTAAATTAGCTAATGGAAAAGTCATCAATCTATTCACACGCAAAGAAGTTATATTATCTGCTGGAGCAATTAATAGTCCGCAGTTATTAATGTTGTCAGGAGTGGGTCCAACACAACATTTGAAGGATATGAATGTTGAAGTTGTTAAAGATTCGGCGAAAGTCGGAGAGAATTTACAGGATCATGTTACAGTTCCCTTTTTGTTGACTGCTGAAAAAGGATTAACCTCGGCTGTTGATAGAATTGATTTTCTTACAAATTTAGATAAGCTTCCAATTCCAATGGTTATGGGATTTGTAGCACTAAATAAAACACAAGTTTATCCTGATTACCAAGCTATGATATTTCCCTTGCCAGCAACCACAATACAAGCATCAGTACTATGTTCATTTATTATGGGACTCGAGGATCGTACTTGTATCGCTAGTAGTAAAGCCACTAACGAAGGTGAAACCATAGGCGTCCTTTTAGACCTACTGCATCCTAAATCACGAGGAAGAATTAGATTAAATAATACAGATCCTGAAGCTAAACCACTTATATATGTAAGCTACTTTAACAATAATGATGACTTAGAAAAACTAGCAGAATCAATACAAGATTACTTGCAAATTCTAAATTCAACGTATTTAAAGAAGGTGAAATCAAGAATGGTAGATCCTGATATACCGGAATGTAAAGTTTATGTAATGGGAAGCCATGAGTATCTGAAATGCATAGGTTCAAACTTGGCAACAACATTATGGCACCCAACTGGAACATGCGCCATGGGTCCTGAAGGTGTAGGTGTCGTGGATGAGCGTTTAAGAGTCAGAGGTGTAAGTGCGTTAAGAGTAGCTGATGCCAGTGTAATGCCAACAATAACTAGCGGCAACACAAATATCCCAACAATAATGATCGGAGAAAAAGCTGCTGATATGATTAAAGAGGATCACGGCATACCTACAAATGCTCCAAAGTCATATAATTAATTATTTATTACAGGATTTTTTTTATGAAGTTTAATTTACTATTTTATTACAGTATGAGTATAATTATTGTTATTATTTTTAATATTGTAATTGATAATTTTGAATAAAACTAGAATAGAATGGATAACTGGAATGAAACATTTTTCCTATGTAAAAAGTGCAATAAAATCGGTTGAGAATGAAATTATATTTTGTTTTCTACTATTTTTTTTTGTTATATATCATATAGGAGTCAACCGGATAATGTTAAGTGAACACCGCCGTCCATAGACACCAGCAACACCAGAGGAGTTGCAAGTGCGTTGCCAGCTTGTGTTTAGAGGGATGCAGGAATGGAGGAAAAGGAGAGAAGAGGGAAGGTGAAGGGAGAGGTGGGCCTCCGGCACTCTCACTGACCTAACGAAACGCAATAATGCAACCACTGTTACTTCACGTCGGTTTTCTGTAAGAGGGTGGAACTACCCCGGATGAGCTGACCCATTCATGCTGAAACCAGTTATAGCTTCAACGTGGCTCTACCACCTACAATTTTATAAAATCTGAAATTAGCTATGTAAAATCTGTGTACATCTTATAAATTGCTTAAGGATTCATTTACTTCCCGTGTACAAGGTTTCATCTAAATCTCTTGAAAATAACGAAACAGACTAATTTAAATTTATAAAAGTTTTAAGAAACTATGTTTTCAGCTATGTATATTGTCTTGCAGCGGAGAAGCGGAACAAGCGGTGGGTTTTTATCCTTTTACCGCTGTACATAGAACGTATTTTTAAGATAAAACGACGCCTACGAAGTTTTTTTTTTTCGAACTGACTACGCTATTGACCCAGCAAGGTTTTAACAGCTTCACCGGACTACTAAGGCGAACGCTTGCGGCACTCGGCCGATTTTATTTGGACAAGTAGCTCAAGGGTGCACGGCACACCTCAGTCTGGGCTGCTGCACGACACGTGCAATTCAGCAATGGCCCACGCCTGGACGATGGCCGCCTCTTCCGCTAGTTCATGGTTTAGGCGGCTCACCGCCCAACAGGGGAACTTCGCGCCTCTCCGGGGGCGGGTGCCAATCCCGGCTTGGAAGGTGGAGACCTCGAACCTGATATATCGATGATCCGAAAGGGTCTCCACCTCCTCAAGCACCCTCCACCCCCGGACACGGCGTGCGACAAACGGGGTGGCAAACGAGACGTCTACCACAGACCCCCCGCTCTGCCGCACGCACGTGTGGACATCCCCCTGGTTGAGGAGGGACAGCCCCACTTCGGCTGCCCACTCCTCAACGGCCATGCCCCTCAGGTCCGTGGCTGCCCCTCCCCATTCTCTCTCGATTTAGCGTTTAAATCGCCCACGAGGACCACGGGGAGTGGCGACAACCGCCTGACAGCTCCCTGCAGGGAGCCGAGGAACGCCTCGAACTCCCACAGAGGCTTGTTAGGGGAAAAGTACGCCCCCACAATGGTGTACTCTCCCCAGACGGCTGCCACGAACCCGGCAACCCGCTCTCTCACCGCCAGGGGTGAACCTCGACCGGCCACGATCGCCACGGAGCCAGTCCGGTCCCCAATCCACTGCGGCTGGGAGGGAACATAGTACGGCTCCGCGGCGACCGCGAGTCCAATACCCCACTCCACCACTGACTGCACGAACAAATCTTGTGCAGCGGCGGAGTGGTTTAGGTTCGCATGGAGAAAGCTGCGTATGGTGTTGCTCCATTAGTGGTCCATAGCAACTTCCTCCTGCCTGGCGGCGGCCACCCTTGGACCTGTTCCCAGAGCGTGGGGGTCCCTACCCTTCATGGTGGGGGGCCTGCATATGCGGCTCCCCATTACGTGCCCAGAGGGCCTGTCAGCATCTGCGCAGATAGCGCAGCGGGCCAACTCCACCCTACACTCGGCCATTTTATGGCCCGCCGCGCCGCAGCGGTAGCAGGCTTCACCCATGCTAGCTGAGGAAGGGCACAAAGGACGGGTGTGCCCCAAACTCATGCACCTAAAGTGGCGCATGGGCCGCTCCTCCAGCAGATGGACGAGCACAACGCTCCACCCTATCAGGAGCTTACCCACCTGTACCAGCTCCCTAGCCGCCGCCGCAGGGAGCGTTAAGTGCACGACTCCTAACCCACCCCAATTTCTTTTATACTCCCCGCCCTTCACCTCCCCGCCCTTCACCTCCGCCGCCTTGCAGTTGGCCTTCGCTGCCACGATCGCCTGGACCTCGTACTGGGACACCGAATCGTCGAGACCGACGATCCGGATGTCCACTTTCTTAGTCGGGACGGCGACCGTGGCGATATCTGCCAACACGCCTTCCAGTTTACGGGCCAGTTCAGCGGCCTTCTCCTTGTTGTAATTCCTATCTGAGCTAACCTAAGCTCACTATTCATACATATATGAGTTGTTGGAGCATATATGTGTACCAAACATACATACCTCAACAACTCCTATATATATATATATATATATATATATATTTCGTATCGGATAATTTTCCAAACTATTTCAGTTCGATAAGGGAAAGAAAACGCCGATAAAGTCACCGGTGCCAGTTACATAAATCCAGATATGCAACAGCAACTGAATCGGACAAAAAAACGCCAACTTGTGGTCAGTCTTCTTCATTGTAGATTACTATCAGAAAATTATTATTAAAAAATATATTATATATGAAGAGAACCATAGATTCATTAATACTAGCGGTCGTCGACTTGTCGAAACTCGTCTAAAATGCAATTATTTCAGAAGTTTCAGTAATAATACGTTGGTAAGCAGATGATAAACAGGCACTACACTCTTTTATCATGACATATTTATGCTATATAAAAGAAGATATTACTGCGTCTCGAGGACAGTGTCAAACTATGTACACTCTTGGCCGTTTTCGGCCACAGGACTGCTTCAACTCCGACGCTCGTGTGCTTTCATGTGGCTAATATACCCGATTTTCTTACGAGAGGTGCGTGCACATTGTACAGAAGTAAGAACACCATTCTCGTAGTAATAATTGATTGCCGCTGGTGGTCGGGTTTTCTACTCTACTATCAAGTGCAGCACGTCGATGTTCTTCATAAGTCTGGGCTTTAGTTGCCACATGAGCTCTCCATTCTTGACGTTTAGCTGCTGTATTTTCCCACTGTGAACTATAAAACCTATGAGAACAACCTCTTCTCTTATTCACAAACTGAGAATATTATTCTAAAGTGATGAATATCTACAAACTCTTAAAATCACAGATTTTTTACGCGTACTTTTTTGTTCTCTGTACCGTTTGTGCATTAACTTGAATATACATTTTAGTGACAGATGACTTAAATAGCACTCTGCCGATACTTCCTTTGGTGGCTGACGATACTGATATGGGGGAGGATTCCTTACTTTCAACAACTACTACTTTCTATCTACATACATACCTTCTGGTAGACGGTGGTTGGAAGCTAGTTCGTGATGCCTCATGCGATTTTCCTTTAATAGTCCATACCTGGCGACGTCGTGAGTTAGGTGAATTGACATTTGTCAATTAGGTGACTCTATTTAGTACGGTCCACAGCTAACTTCTCCTATTAACAATTTCGTGGGTGGTAGAGCCACGGTGAAATTACTGGCTCCAGCATGAATGGGTCTTTTCGTCCGCGGTAGCATCACCCTCTAACAGATAGCGACGTGAAATAACAGTGCTTGCATTGTTGCGTTTCTTTCGGTCAGTGAAAGCGCCGGAGGCCTACCTCCCCTCCCCGCCCCCAACACAGGCTGGCAACGAACCTACGACTCCCTTGGGGTTGCAAGTGTCTATGGGCGGTGGTGACCCAGCTATTCGTTAACCTCACAAGATATTTAAAAAAAAATTAGCTGCTTGAAATGTTAAATGCACCGATGTAACGTTTAGCGCAGTAATTAGTGAAGTAGATAACGGGTTTTAATATAGGATTCATAAAGTGAAAGTTTTTTCCATAGCCTCAAATTTTTCGTCCATCTATTGCATGTCACATTACAGGCGGCGCTCGGCCGCGGGGTATGGATAAAGCGAAAGACACTCGACCGAGCAGCCATCGCCAATATGTGTACCATCTGAATGATTGTATTTATTGTGTATTATATACTGTAATACGCAGATTCAGATTAGAATTTATAGACGGGTATATTATGTAATATTGTATGCCCGTTTTCATTCCTATTTTCCAATTATTAAGTTAAGATTACAAACACCATTTTGGAGTTTTTGGCGGGATTTTAGTCTGTTATGTAATGGATTTTATTCATAATCTTTTGTTATTTGACTCTATATTTTGTAAATTTGGTTGTGTTCTACGTAATATAGTTAGTTTATTGTGCATAAGTGAAGTGAATGGAAAATAATACCACAGAGTATGAAATTCTGAGATGGCATAAAAACTCCCTGGAAGGTTGTAACAAGGGATCCACCATCTTGTTAGAATATTGACTCATACGACGCTTAATATTGAAGTGATCGTACGACGCTTATAATATTATTAACTACGTGACAACAGCATTAATAATCTGAAAGATTGATTGCCAAAAATAAAGTGAAAAAAACACCATTTTAATACCCTAAATTGGATAATTTTCACAAAATTTTTAGTTAAATAATGCCCACGATCCGAAAAAAATTTCACTTGCATCGTGGTTTCGTAACACCACACAAGATTTTTTGTTACAAGAATTTCTTTGAAAAGGTTTTTATTATACATTTATATCATATTCAAATAAAGAAGAGTTATTCTAATGAAGTGGCGAGGAGTTTTCGGGCGTTTAACGCTGGCATAACTTAATAACATATGTACTTCAACAATGTGAACAAAAGTAACTACAAAGATGTCTACGGTGTTATACTCGTATGTGTATATACCAAGGATAACTCACAGTAATATTTTTATATTTCACATATAATTACAATTTAATTGGTCATTTTAATAATTTTTGTCCAATTAAACATTTTAATGAAGTTAGGCATCTAATTTAGTTCAAAATTGTTGCTTGCAGAAGGTTATTTCAATAAATATCTTACTATAACCTTATACTAAATACTACTATTACTTTTTAAACCTTTGTAACATTATTTTAGCTTTCTGAAATATAATTTCTGTTGCAATAAACACCGTTTTGTGTTTTATTTTTAATTAAATTTTACGTTATATTTCAATTTCAAACGTCTTATGTATTATTTATGATAATTATCCAGTACCTGGACGACCGAGCCTAGATCGGTTCTTTAAAAAATATTTTTAAATTAAAATAAACTGTTAGGTTTGCCTCACAAAATTAGTATTTTTTCACATAAATAAATGTTAAAAAAGATATCTCTTTTATAATTATAATAATAAAATTATTTATTTAATTAAAATAAATTGTTAGGTTTGCCTTACAAAATTATCATTTTTCACAAAAAAAAAAATTATATACACTCAGATTAGAACTGGACTTACACGGATTTTCGAAGCAAGCAATTTCCATCTGAGCTATTTTTGTTTTGACAGTACAGGCGAAATTTCCCTTATATTCTAGTTATATTTTTTCATTGCCTGAAATCTCAGTTAAAAAACTTTAATAAAATGTAGCTAGATCGATTTATCATCCCCGAAGCTACCTACATACTAAGTTTCACGGAAATAGATGACGCCGTTTCCGAGATCCTGAATATATATAGCAATATAAAAATATACAAGAATTGCTCGTTTAAAGGTATTAAGATAGATAGATTACACAGTTTTTATTGCATTTAGTATTTACGTCAAGTTCTAAGTTCAAAACGTATGATGTGTTTTGTGTAAAAAACATTCTATTATCTTTTTCAGTACTAGCTGATAACCGCGACTTCGTCTGCGTCGTTTGTTTTCATATAATAATATTATAAGTACAGAAGAAAAAACATTAGCATCATACTGCCTGCCCCAACTCTCCACGGTAAGAAAACGCAAATTACTTAACGCACACGCTTTGTTACTACAAAAAATTGTTTTTATTGAATACTTGCTTTAAAAAGTTTGGGTACTTTCGTATCAAATGCATCACGCTCGCCAACGGTTGCCGCGGCAAACTCACGTTATCCTTTTTCGCAAGTCTAACCTAACCAAATCGAGTTAAATAAACAAGATGTCGAACGTTCAGCGAACGCGGTGCATTTAGTACAATATACCCAAACTTTTGTAAAGCAAGTATTCAATACGTATTTAACTTTTTTATAATAACACAGATGGTTTGGGAGTTTTTGGCGGGATCTCAGTCTATCATGTAGTGGATTTTATATTTTATTCATAATGTTGTGTTATTAGACTTTATATTTTGTAAATTTGGTGTGGTGTTTTGCGTAATATAGTTAGTTTATTGTGCATAAGTGAAGTGAATGGAAAATAATACCACGGAGCATGAAATTCTGAGATGCCACAAAAACTCCCTGGAAGGTTCTAACAAGGGATCCACCATCTTGTTAGAATATTGACTGACACGACGCTTATTATTGAAGTGATTGCACGATGCTTGTAATATTATTGACTACGTGACAATGGCAGTAATAATCTGAATGATTGATTGCCAAAAATAAAGTAAAAAAAAAAAAAAAAACACAGATGGTGTTTATAGAGACCGTAGTTTTTTAAAGCATTAACAACTTAATATCAAATGAAGTGATCGTGATATTCTTTTTTAGACAGGATCAAGTTACATTTTTTTATATCATAGGTGGCAAACGAACAGATGGGTCACCTGATGTTAGGTGATCACCACCGTCCATAGACACTTGCAACAATCAGGGGAGTCACAAGTGCGTTGCCAGCCTGTGTTTGGGAGGAGGGCGGGGGAAACAGGAAGGGAAGGAGGAAGGGAAGGGTACGTGGGACTCCGGCTCTCTCACTGACCGGACGAAACGCAACAATGCAAGCACTGTTACCTCACGTCGGTTTTCTGTGAGAGGGTGGTGCTTCCCCGGACGAGCCAACCCATTCGTACTGAAAAGAATAATAGCTTCAGCTAGGCTCTACCACTACCAATTCAAAAAACGAAAAAATATTGATAGAGTCCAGTAGTTTCTACGTAATACACATACAACGATATTTTATAAATACAGTCTAGCAATGATATTATAGCTAAAAAGCTATAGATACGTCATAAGCGCTTCGACAACGCCGCGTTAAAACTTGGGTAACTAGTTTATTAATAACGGTTGCCTCGTCAATCCGCCCGTATCTAAGCAAAATATAACTATTTCCTTTTCACCACAGATATTGAGCATATGCCATCTTACTTCCACATTTTACCAAGACATTGTGGCGTTGCAATATTATTTTACGTATGTGTGCGTTATCGTGCCATTTGTTTTGTCAAAATATCATGTAGGTAATGTATCTACAGTTTTTTTAGTAATAATATTGTAGTTTTGGGGTGTAACGGGTGTCGAGTAACATCTTAAAACTTGAGACACCCAAGCCAACCTCACCTGCACGTGGTGCACCCTGCTGATCAACGAACGAGGCAATGGCGATAGTAGGGTGGTAGGGTTTTACAGCCCGACTGGGTCGCAACCACCATGTACATGGCGAAAAAGCCCGTCATAGTGACTCGCTTCTGCGCGTTGCGTTTCGGGATCAGCCTGTGCATATCCAGTACCGGGTGACTTTCGTCATTATGGCCGGCATGACAGCGGCGAGCAGCGATGGATAATCTGTCTTTCGGTGGTCGCCACTGTTTTTGGATTGTATTATGCTTACCATCAGGCATAGTGCAGTCACTTTGTCGCGCTTCAACAAAAAAAAAAACTCAATCCGGAAATTTGAAAACCAGTAGGTGTTGGATTATTGGAATGTCCGAATTACTGTATTGTATAGGACAACTGTCTAGATTTTTTGGAGGTTATACCAGTGTATGCAAAAGTACGCATGGAATGAAGAAAGGGTGTCCCGAATTATTGGAGGTATCCGACTACCGCAATGTTGGATTAGCGAGACTTTACTGTATATATAACTAGCTTGTGCCCGCGACTTCGTCCGCGTGGAATATTTACTTTAGGACTAAATACGTACACGCAGCGGCAGCTCTCAAAAGGAAAAAAACATTTTGAAACATTCTTCGTTGATGTTTCGCTCCTATTAGTTTTACAAGATGATATATCGCCTTCCTCGATAAATGAGCTATCTAACACTGAAAGAAATTTTCAAATCAAACCAGTATGCGCTGAGATTAGCGCGTTCATGCAAACAAACTGTTCAGTTTTATAATATTAGTGGTGGCGCCGTTGCGTTCTCGACGCCACTGAGGGGATGTTTCTATCTTATAATTAGTGGACTGTATTTCGCGGGGATGCTAATTTGATACTTAACTATTGTGATCAGATGCGATGGAGACAGGACTAGGAAGGAAACTTGGCACATACCTTCTGGCGTTGCGGTTTCCACGTGGCTAGCCGGCTAGGTGATGCTCACGTTGCACTCCACAGTTTTCTCCGTCACGACACTGATGGATTTCAGAGAATCTCACACCACAATTATTGTTCTAAAAGTATCAGCACGCACTATATGCGCAGCGATGCGTTTTCTTAATAACTCGACCAGGGGCAAAATTAAACTGCTTATGCATGCGGCGCGGGAAGGACACTACTGATCGACGCGCTTCGAGTCTTGTATGCATGTATGTGCCACAGGAAGGGGTAATTAGGCGAGGTTGGAAGGTGTCGCGATCTGATCACTATATTGCGTTAAATTTAAAATATATAAAGCGGCGCAACCAATTAGTATATATATATATATTATACTATAATCTAAATGGTCATACATTGTACGTTTTAAAAGAAGCCAAGGATATTTTATGATAGATTATAATCTCAAAGTAAAATCGCATATTGTTTCTTTTTCTTTTAATTATGAGAATGTTTTATTCATACATCGTTCGTCATTGTACCAATGACGTGAACTTAAATAAACTTATAATCGCAAATGAGTAAAAAATCTTAAGACCCATTGTGGTTGGTATCCGTGTCCAGAATTTTCTTAAATCCATATTTATTTAGATTTGGAAGCGATTTACGGAGTAATGTACATATCATTGCAATTTAAGAAATTGGTTTGTCGGGTGACTTATTAAGTTATTATCCGTTATTTATTAAGTTGATTATCTTTTCATGTAATGCTCCCTAAACTTTTATTTTATCGTTTAAAAATTAGTCAGACCAAAAAATCCCTTGATAAAGGTTGTCCTTAAGACAATATATCCTAATTATATGATATCTTGTAACCTTTTACAATTAATTTTCTTTCTCTTTGACGAAATGGCTTATAGCAATGACTCGTAAATATTGTCATAGATAATTGAACGCCCTACAAAAACGTATAATTTTTTGATTAATGTACCTCTTTAAAAGTTATTTGAGATGAAAGTTGAGCTCTTGTAAATGTTCAGTTTTTTTTTACTTTTATGACAAAGTTATAACGGCTTTGAGGAAAGTTATTATTTTATTTCTAAACTAAAAGTATAGGGTTGCGTCACATGAAAAAAAATCAGCTATGTAAATAACGGATACCCTATTGTACATGCTGACGGTGTCCGAATGAATTGCAAGTAACTTAAACCAGATGTTACACTCGCTGCAGTGATACTCTTGAATAAGTGACTTTCCGTGATTAGCTGGAGTATATGTTTTAATAAGCCGAGAGTAGAGACCTGTACCCGACAGAAAACTTGACCCAGTGACTGCCTTTTTGTCCCGTGTGGGTTCAGCTAGTGTGTGTTGTGCAGTCTAGACATCTGAATGTTGGAATGGTAGTGAGTTTTTGTATGTGGTAGAGCCACGCTGGAGCTATTACTGGCTTCAGCATGAATGGGTCGGCTCGCCCGTGGACCACCTTGTCACATAAACCGACTTGAAGTAACAGTGCTAGCATTGTTTCTTTTTGTTCTGAGGCCCACCTCTTCTAACCTTCCCTGCCCTTTTTCTATAATACAGGCTGGCAACGCACTTGCGACTCCCCTGGTGTCTATGAAGGCTGGTGATCACTTAAAATCAGGTGACCCACCTGTTCGTTTGCCTCCTATGATATAAAAGTTGAAAATCTGTAGTCAAGTACCTGTTGTGTTCCGACAGCTGGAATTGAGGGCCAGTCCCCTCTATGTTTGACGTCGGTCGACGAAATTGCCCAACGAAATGTAACTATATAACAATAGATTATTTTTGTAAACCCTATTAATACAATTATTATTACACACCATAATCGAATCATTTGCTAGCCGATTCCGTACATTATTTTCTCAGCAATTGTGGTTATTTGCTAAAACCTAGAAACCAAAACGAATTATTTCTATATCGTAAATTTTGTTATTGTTTCAATATTCATTTTAGACAGTAATACCTACGATGGTGGTTTTAAAGAAACCACTTTATATTCTTATGGAAAATTCCAGCTTATGATTATATTCGTATGATTAATTACACGGATAAGATTAAGAATGAGTATATCAGAGGAAGTTTGAAAATAGCACCAGTGACAGAGAAGCTGAGGAGTAATAGGTTAGCATGGTATGGGCATTGTATGGGGAGAGATGAAAACCATATAACTAGAAAAGGTTGAGTATGATGTTGGATGGATATACGAGTAGAGGAAGACCGAAAAAGGTGTGGATGGATTGTGTGAAAAATGATATGTGCGTAAAAGGTGTGAATACTGAGATGACATTTGATAGGAGAAAGTGGAAAAAGAAAATATGTTGTGCCGACCCTACTTAGGTGGGATAAGGGTAATGATGATGATGATGATTAATTACACGAAAATATGTTATGACGTTGCCCACTCAATTTTGTCCAATATTATATACATCTAATAACAAAATCTATGTACATTTGCCAAATTCTCTAGAATAAGTTCTGAATATTACGGTAAACATTCACGAAGTGTAAATATTCCTCCAAAATGGACAAACCTTTAAAAATTATTCGTATTTGACCAGCTCCATGGATTGAGTTTTTTTTCACATATTCTTGCATTTTCTTGGTATTATTTCATATCATATGCAAAGAATAGTGGTGAGATAATATGACTATTTAGCAATAATAAAAAAAATGCAATCAACTTCAAAGCTCTACGGTATTACGGACTCATTAAAGTACTTATATCACTTGAATTTAATGAAAACATCTCACTGTACTTAGTCTGACTAACAGTGGCAGATTTGCATTTTACCCGCCAAAGGCCCCAGGCCATGTAGTAAGTACCAGCCAGCCCTTTCTCAGCACCAATCATATTGAGTACATATTGTATTTACTGTTTTGCGAACTTTTTAAAAGTATTTTTATTATATAATGTGGTGCAGTTCGGTCCAACATTATGTGCACGAGCCTTTAGAATATTTACGTACTTTAAGTTATTTCTTGTTTTCATCAGTGAATTTTTTGTCACGATTGGCCTCCTGGGCCTTAGGGCAAATCCACCACTTCTGACTATTGAAGTGTGTAAATAAAACTGAATAGCGAACGCTACTTTCAAGGTTTATTTGGATTACAATAATTACGAATTTATTGCTTAATTGACCTAGATATAATAAATTTCGCTTTGACGGAATTGATAGTCCGTGGCAAGAATTGACAATTGACAAACAGATGCGAACTACGATTTCGACTTTTGCGTCCATTTCACGGGCGTAATGATATGGTATCCACGACGGGGTGTAAGCAAAAATTCGTAAAAATATCTAAAATGATTGTAGAAAAGAGTAAATAAATATAACGATAGTTTTAATCTAAAGCAATCAGAATAAATTAACTTACATTATACTGAGATCTATATCGATATCTGCATTGTTTGATTAGTAGTGTGTAAAAGAAAACAGTTTACCAAGATAGAGCTTTAATAAGACAAAATAGTAAAAGGAGATTATTTTAGAGAGAAAATAATTCTGCTCAAATTATGCTCATAATATTTTCGTAGGACTTGGCAGCGTTAACAAGTCGTTGCTCTCCAGAAGAGGTACTCAGTCGTATGGAAAGAAACTCAAAGACACCAAAGTAGTTAAACCATGGAATGGGATGTTGCCTTAAATGTATCATCGCGAGTCTATCTAAACTAACCAAGTTAGCTAAACTAATTGTACATATATGCGTTAGTGAGACACATATATGTACTAGCACGTGTGCCTGGCCAACACGTACATGTATTTCGAATCTGGCGATTTAGCTAATAGAAATTCACGTCTCTTCAAGTCACGTCAATTCAAGGTCACCTAATGTTAAGTGATCAACGCCGTCCATAAACACTAGTAACACCAGGTGAGTCGCAAGTGCGTTACCAGTCTGTGTTTGGGGAGGAGAGGAGACGGGGGAGGGAGGGGGAATGAAATGGGAGGGTTGCCCCCGGCACTCTCACTGACCGAACTAAACGTAACAATGGAAGCACTGTTACTTCATATCGGTTTTCTGTGGGCCGGGTGGTACTACCCCGAATGAGCCGGCCCATTCTTGCTGAAACCAGTAATAGCTTCAGAGTAGCTCTACCACCTATGTAAATTCCAAATCAAATTTCAGATTTGTACTATATATTTTACATTTGTCAAAGTTCCAAACTAGGTACAAAAAAATCGCCAATCTCACACATAAAATACATTATTAAATCATCTCCTTGGACCGTCTGATAATATCAAATTCACAAGCAAGCACCACCAACTGAGACTAAATTACTTAATGCCGGTTTTATTAAATGAAATCATTTAGTAATAAGTATTCATTTCGAGGTAGCACGTTAACATATATACATGCGAGATAATTAAATTTGAGGTCAAGTTAATTTTAAACAGGTTTTTTGTAACACAACACAAGTGAATATCGAGAGTTATGTTCTAACAAGTTTTGAAGTATAGGTATTTAAATTCCTTTATAAATGTATATAGATTAGAATTAACTTATTATACGTATAAACAAGAAGGAATTATATATATACAGCAGGAAGTGATGTCTTAAACCTGATTTATTTTGTTTTTAATCTGGAAAAAAAAAGAATTATGTAAGTATATTTTAATGAAAATTTTCACTTTTAGCCTCCGCTAATTGCATCGCAGCGCGTTATATTTTCTACGAATATTATTAGTTGATTGAATTCCATATTGCTCCCGATATATCTTTACTGTTTGATGCATTGTCTGTATTAACCGTAACAATATTAAAAATACATTATAAGATGGCCAACAAAACGGCGTATTATTAATTATTTTTATGAAACAACTTTTTTATACAAAATAATGTACTTTCAATACCTCTTCATCTATACTAATATTATAAAGAGTTGAAGTTTGTGAGTGTGTGACATTGTAAGGGGTTATCTCACTCTCCCTGAGTGTGCTGCGTGGGAAGTGGAGCGCCGCACTCTGGTGGCGGTGGTAAGAGAGGATTTGTCGCTGCCGAGCGTGGTTTCGTCAATGCTCGGCAGAGAACAGGCGTGGCGAGCAGTGGCCTCCTTTTGCGAGGAAGTCATCTCGCAAAAGGAGGCAGCGGAGAGGGCCCGCGAGGCGGACCCCCTCAGTGGCCGTTTTCGCCATCGGATGACCGGCAGGAGGAGGCGGTGCTTTATCTAACTCCTCCTGCCCCCGTAGCCGGACCTGAGGGGATGTAGTCGGGGGGGCTCATCCCCTCATTGCACAGGTCTGGCGGGCGAGGTGGGGCAGCTGGCGTGTACGCAGCTGCCTCTCTATAGGTAGGAGCCCGGCGGCAACCTTCCGCTGGGGCGGCTATTCAAGGGGAATAGCGTAGAACGATCCCTTGCCGCCCCAACATGACGGTCTGTCGGTACACCGTGGGGTTTTAGTCCGTGCGAGTCGGACATAACCCATCCTCTCCCCCGGGAGGGTGGGCATCCATAAGGGATTTCCCCACGTAAAAAAAAGGGGTTATCTCTGGATCTACTGAGCCCTTGTTGAAAATTCTGTTACCAATAGATAGCCATGTTATTTGTGAGTTTCACAGGCTATATATTAATCCGAAAAATGAAAAGATTTTTTTGTGGTAATCGGATTTGCAAAAAACGGTCGAACGAACGGTTTCTGACAAACGCTGCCTTAACGATGATAGATATCTGATTGATTTTTGGAGAAAAGTTATAGAGCTTGATAATGCCTACAAAAAAGTCACAGACAGCATATGTCTAACTTCAAGATTTTTTTTTTCATCAGGGCAGGACAACGTCCGCCGTGTCTGCTAGTCTATTATAGTAAAAAAGTCAATTATAACAGAGTAGAAGCAGCTGAATAATTAAGTTGTAATTATCGATTTTATTACAAACGTGGTAATACATTTTAGCATTTGTCAAATTACAAATCACGTAACTATCCTATTTTGTTCGCTAGCTCCTCATGTATGGGTAACTTAGGATAAAAAAAAAATAATAATAAAAGAATCGTGGTATCGGTAGGAATGTCTGTTTGATAAATGTTATTGGACATAATGGCGCTCGACGTGGCGCTTAAACATACTTTGCGGGGTGGTAGGGTTTTACAGCCCGACTGGGTCGCAACCACCATGTATATGGCGAAAAAGCCCGTCATAGTAACTCGCTTTTGCGCGTCGCGTTTCGGGATCAGCCTGTGCATATCCAGTACCGGGTGACTCTCGTCATTATGGCCGGCATGACAGTGGCGACCGACGATGGATGATCTGTCTCGCGGTGGTCGCCACTGTTCTTGGATTGTACTATGCTTACCATCAGGCATAGTGCAGTCACTTTGTCGTGCTTCAATAAAAAAAAAAAACATTCCAGCAAATCGGTAATATGTTTTGGGACTTAATGTTAAAAGCTAACACTATTACCTAAAAAACTATTACTAGTTTTACTAAGTCTGAAACATAGAACAACCAGTATGTTACAGTGTATAATATTTATATTATGCCGGTCTTACTAAATGCAGTTTTTCAAAGTTTTTACGGATCTACATTAAATTATCAATAATGTATTGGGACTGCAGTGTTATGCCGAATTCCTGAAACTTGATCTTTGATTAGACTGCAAATCAAATCTTATGTTCTCTTGAGTATCGGTGCTCCCAAGATTAGTCCGTTTTTATTAATCTCAGAAAACGATAATGTAGAGATCTAGAGAAATATTTGCGTAAAAGTTGTCCAGTTCTAAGAGAAAGCGTCCACATAAAATAATCGGCATCCTGGAATTTCCACACGTCCACACTTTGTCCGCGTGGAATAGGTACGTTGGGCTAACACAGCAGTTAAACGCAGCGGAAGCTTTCAAAAGCAGAAAAATATACGCTTTTGAAACATTCTTCATTAGTGCTCCGGTCCTAATGGTTTTAGCGTGATAATATATAATATTAGTATATATTTGTTAATTCCTTAACAGGATGAACGCTCTCCTCGAATGGACGTCAGCTTTAAGAGTGAAGTCTATAGTACCGCTAATGAAGCAGATACAAGCCGTATTCGGAATTCTCGCTTCGCTACAACTAGGCTCTGATGAGTATCCACCTCAAGCGAATGTAAAAGGTACATACGAACTACTATTTACCAATGATGCCGCTGAAGATTGTAATACTGATCAATATTATATCATCATAAAGCTGTAACAGGCCTATTTCAGGGCGATAGGCCTCTTCCTGAAGGAAGGTGTAGGCATATCACCACGCCAAATCACGACGTCATTCAATCGATTTAAATCCATGAGAAGTCCATAGTACTATATTTTTCCACATACAGTACTACTACAAGAATATTTCGCTGATCAAAGTTCTTCACGATGTCTTTCATCACCGTCAGCTGACAGTATTAGCAATTTAAATTAGTAACTGTACGTGAATTTCAAAAACTTGTTTTGCTTATTTTTGCTGACATAGAGGGATGTGAGGTCTGGATGGTGATAAAGTCAGCAATATGTTAAACTGAAACAGATTTGAAAATACTTATGAAAATGTTTACGTAAGAATAAGGAATAAAAATATTGCTTACTTTTGCTGACCAGGGGAGGAGGCGGTCAGAAATTACAAACATTACGTAATAATTGAACCGTGGTTTTATTATTTAGACACAGGATGCTTTCGAACGCAAGGTTAAAAAGATTTTAAAAAAGGAACGTTTAAATTTTTATTCACATACTAGCTGTCCGCCCAGGCTTCGCACAGGTGTATTAATAAAGAAAATGATACTAAATCTTCACTTTGCAGTACGCCCATGTAATGAAATGTCAACTGAAAAACTTAATATTAATCTGTCAACATTTTTAAGGTGTCCCTATTGTGCTCTGACTCACTCTTCAACTATTTTTGTAGTGAAAACTTCTTTAGGGTTTTTGAGCGGTATTTTGGGAAGGAGATAAATTTGTAATATCGAGTCGTGACATGCTACGTCAGCAATATTGACCGTATTGCGCGGCTTGTGTCCATGTAATATTGATATATTGCAGATCATCATGTTTGTTGATTAATAGACTTTATAAAAATGTATGTAATTATTGCTCCGAGTGCCAATAGTTGTAAAAACCACTTTAATGTGAATAACTTTAATAAATCTGTAGGTGGTAGAGCGACGCTGAAGCTATTATTGGTTTCAGCATGATTGGTTCGGTTCGTCCGGGGTAGCACCATCCTCTCACAGAAAACCGACGTGAAGTAACAGTGCTTGCATTGTTTCGTTTCGATCGATCAGTGAGAGCGCCGGAGATCTATCTCCCCTACCCTCCCCTCTCCTCTCCCTTCCCCTCTCCCTTTCTCTCCATTCCCCCAAACAATGGTTGGCAACGCACTTGCGACTCTTCTGGGGTTCTTAGTGTCTATGGACGGCAGTGATCGCTTAACAACAGGTGACTCGTATGTTCGTTTGCCTCCTATATGATATTAAAAAAAATAAAAAATTGAATATTGTAGTCGTTTACACCATAATTAACATGAGAATTATAAAAAAAAACTCATCTAAAACTTCTGTCAGATATGCTTATGACCTTGACTTTTCTTATATAGATTTCATCCAAATTTTTCGCTTTTCAAAAAACGACAATACTGGAAGATGGTAGTGGCATAATGCATGGTATATAAATATATACTGCATTAATATCTAGCGTGAAACAGAGATTTCAGTTTCCTCTTTAGAACGTTATCTTCGAACAGGTTGGTGTATTATCCAAACATTTAAAAGTATATCTAGTCGCTGAATGACGTTCATACCTGTATAATATTGTCGTCAGCCGATGAATTATAACCTCGGTGGACACCAATGATTTTCAATTGTGTAACGCTTTAGTGGTCTAAACCAGTGTCACGTGGTGATGCAAGGCGGTCACTCATCCATGTACCGATCGCGGCCGACGCCTGTTAACTTTGGTGATCGGACGGAAAACGGTGTTTTGAACACTCTGCCTGATACAGTGTAAACAAAAACATATTGCCCCACCACTTTTCGTCACACAAAGATGTTGACGATGGGAATTCCAAAGCCCTCTTGTAGGAAGTTTCACTTTGAAATTCACGCAAATCTTTTCAGATGGTATGTTTTACGACTACATCATAATTGGCGCTGGATCAGCTGGTGCTGCTCTTGCTAATAGACTCTCCGAGGTGTCCGATTGGTCCATTCTACTTGTGGAGGCAGGGTCACACCCTTCAATTGAATCTGTGGTAAATTAATAAAATCATGAATCATCAATTGATGCAATATTATTATGTAATGCGATTGAGAATTTTCTTTAAGTTAAAAATTTGTCATTAAGTACCTAAAAATCAGTTATGATACATACACTTATTTGACAAGATCAGTCTCTGTAGGCATTGAGTGTATCTTTGCGTAATCGCCAGTTAACATCAGATAAGATCACAGATATTGTCACAGATACAGATTGCCAATAGAAGCCTATATGGATAATCAAGTTATTGTTTTAGAATGAGACATCAATCATTATTTAATATATATTATAAGGTATACGAAATATAGCCTAAATTGGTTCTAGATATACGTAATATCTAACTTATGACCATATAATTTTAGTCAAAATAAAGACGCACATACTTGAATCAGATTTATACTTGCCATCTTATATGAAAATATTCACATAATTGATGACAGTTTATAGTATTATAATTATTAATTCATTTCATTAAAATTTCAGATACCTGGATTATTTCCATTCGTTGATTATTCGCATTTAGATTGGAATTACTACACAGTCAATGATAGCTATTCAAGTCAGGCTCACAAAACTAGAAATATCCACATGACCCGAGGAAAAATGTTGGGAGGATCGAGCGGGGCAAATTACATGTTCAGTGTGAGAGGCAATAGAATGGATTACAAGAAATGGGTCGATCTCGGTAACAAAGGATGGGATTGGGAAACAGTTTTATACTACTTTAAGAAGTTCGAACGACTGAATGACAAATATATTATGAATAGTGCCTCCGCTGATTTGCATAATACTACTGGTTGTCTCGGAATGACTCGTCCTCTTTGGACTACAAGAACAAAAAAATATATTCAAGCATTCAAAGAAGCAGGTCACAGAATACTGGTTGACACAAATGGATATGAGCAGATAGGATATTCTTTACCGCAGTATACTATAGATAATGGCATCCGTCAAAGCACAGCCGAGGCTTACCTGAAACCATTGAAAAGTCGTAGAAACATACATATTTTGAAAGATACACTGGCATTGAAAATTCTCTTTAATAAAAGAAAACAGGCTATTGGTGTTAAAGTTAAATTGCCTGCAAAAAAAATTATTAATCTACTCACACGTAAAGAAGTTATTTTATCTGCTGGAGCAATCAACAGTCCACAGTTATTAATGTTATCAGGAGTGGGTCCAAAACAACATTTGAAGGATATGGGTATTGAAGTGATCATAGATTCGCCGAAAGTTGGAAAGAATTTACAGGATCATATTACAATCCCCGTAATACTGACCGGTAAAAAGGGATTACAGTCAGCTGTTGATAGAATTGATTTAATAACTAATGCAGATAAACTTCCCCTTCCCGTGCTTATGGGTTTTGTAACACTCAATAAAACACAAATGTATCCCGATTATCAAACTCTGGTATTTCCCTTCCCATCAACTACAATACAAATGACATTAATATGTTCATTTGTTTTTGGTTTCGAGGACCGAACTTGTATTGCTTGTAACAAAGCCGTAGATGAAGGTGAGACAGTAGGCACTCTTATAGACTTACTACATCCTAAATCACGAGGAAGGATTAGATTAAAAGATAACGATCCCGAATCGGCACCACTTATATATACAGGTTATTTCAACAACAATGACGATTTAGAAAAAATAGCACATTCAATAAAAGATTACTTGTCAATTCTAAATACGACGTACTTTAAAGCAGTGGAATCGAAAATGGTAGATCCTGATTTACCTCAATGTAAGAGTTACACAATGGGAAGCCATGAGTATTTGAAATGTATGAGTTTGAACATGGCGACAACATTGTGGCACCCAGTCGGTACATGTGCCATGGGTCCTGAAGGTATAGGAGTAGTGGATGAGCGTTTAAGAGTAAGAGGTGCTTTAAATTTAAGAGTAGTCGATGCCAGTATAATGCCTGCAATAACTAGCGGTAACACAAATATCCCAACAATAATGATCGGAGAAAAAGCAGCTGATATGATTAAGGAGGATCATGGCGTACCGACAAATGCTCCAAAGTCTCATAATTAATTATTGATTACCCGCATTTTCTATCAAGTTCGATTCATTATTTTATTCAAATATGAGTGTATATTACTTTAGTATCTGTATTATTATTATTATAACCGACAATTTTGAATGAAACTAATTTCTCTTGTAATAAGTGCAATACAAATCGATTGAGACTTAAATTAAATTTTGGCTTTTAATATATCTTTATAAAATCTGCAAACATTTTTAAAAATCTGTACATTTTATGGATTTTTAAGGATAATAGTTACTTCAGTTATTTACTGTGTGTCAAGATCCGTTGATACTGTGTGTCAAGATCCGTTGAACATAAGGAAACAACTCTTATAAGAACCACGCTTTCAACGATGTATGTTGTCTTGCCACGGAGAGTTGGAACAAGCAGTTGGTCCTTATGCTTTTACCACTGTACATAGAACATATTGTTAATATTACTCCTAGCGGAGGTAATCATCCACAACTTCTTATTTGCTGTCAGATATACCTACTCTCTATGCAGTTTCATAGCTATATGAAAAGTTTTTATGTTTTAAGTGCTATAAAATTCGTATTATAGTTTATTGTATTTTTAGGTTACATTATTATTTCCAATGTTTTTTATGCTCTTTTGGGGTGTTGTTAGTGGAAAGGATTAAAAACTGCTTATAAAAATAAACTTGAGTTTGGTTTTATTGTTGTACGATCAATAATGTCGTTTATGACGTGTTGTGTTGAAGGATGCCTAATTAAAAATGGAGAAGGTAAATATTTTTTTAGTTTAAGATGACGCAGATGTTGTCACGGATGTCAGTTTGTTTATGTTACCTTCCGACATGCAACACAGACGGATAAATAAAAATTAACGTCATATTTGTTGTCTGCCCCTTCGTTATAGATTACTATCAGAAAAATATTATAAAAAATATACTCGCATATCAACAGAAATATAGGTTCATTGATACATTTGTCCTCTACGACGAAATTTGACATTGACTTATTAACTTTCTATAAACAAAATTTCATTAAGTTTCAATAATAATGAGTTTAATTCGCGTGTATAAGTTATACATCAAGCAGACGGTTGCGGAGGAGGAGTAAAGTGAAAAGGGCTCAGCAGAGCTACCAAGGCCAAAATGGCGGCACTCATGGCTCAATTCAAAACGATTAAATGATTTAAGTAAATATTGTGCTCAGATTTTAACATGCGTCTATCATCTGAATTATTGTACTCATTATGTATTCCGGACTCTAATACGCAGTGAAGAAGGGCTGAAGGGATCGTGTAAATAGGGCCCAAATGTGGTGAAAAAATAAAGAACGCATGGAGCGGTTGGTGGCCTTGTCTAAAAATAAATAAGTTAACAAGAACCCCAGATAAAAGCGTGGGCTAAACTGCAAACTGCAAACGAAAAGGTGGGTCACCTGATGTTAAGTGATCACCACCGTCCATAGACACTAGCAACTTCAGGGGAGTCGCAAGTGCGTTGCCAGCCTGTGTTAGGGGAGTGGGGGGAAAGAAGAGAAAAAGAGAGGGCGAAGATGAGCAGAGGTGAGCCTCCGGCGCTTTCACTGAACGAACGAAAAGCAACAATGCAAGCACTGTTACTTCACCTCGGTTATCTGCGAGAGGGTGGTACTACCCTGGTTGAACCGAACCATTCATATTGAAATCAGTAATAGCACCAACGTACGGAGCAATTGCATCTCAGGCGAAATGTGCGGTATTGTTCTCTTTAGCTGTGGGTGTATTTATATAAGTATATTTCGTGTGAGCCCGGTTGGATCAATGAAAGTCAGTATTTCCGAATAATCAGAGTCTATATTAATTTCACCCAGTCAAGCTAATTACATATAACTACGGATTTACCCGACACACGTATGTTTGCCTATACGGCTACAAGCGGACTGGTTACATACATTTTATATTGGAACGGGAAACGATGAGTGGACTTTGTCGCCTACATAGCGTGCACTCTATAGATATGCAAGTGTGTCCCTACATTCTCCACCAGGAAATATCTATATTAATATTATCTTTATAATAGAGGTAAACTTTGTGAGTTTATGACGTTGTAGGGGGTAATCTCAGTAACTACTGATCCGATTTAAAAAAAAAATCATTGTTATATAGCTAATTTATCGAGGATGGTTATAAGCTATACATCATCACGCTAAGACCAATAGGAGCGGAGCACCAATGAAGAATGTTTCAAAATCGGGGATTTTTTCCTCTTGAGAGATATATAGGTATAATATTAACTTGGGAAACAGTCACAGAAAATTTTATATCGGTATAATGTAATGTTTGCGTTCACTACGGTATGAAGCATACTGAATTTAAAAAGCCATGTGGGGTAGCGCGTCAAATTTTTAAATTGTTCTTTTTAATTTTGTTATAATACCAACCAGAAAGTTCCTATATAATGCATCTGCATACTCTTTGCTAGATCATTGAGAAGCAGGCCAGATACACATCTAATTATTTAGGGCGCAGCTATTCAATTTATTGATAACGGGCCAATCACGGAGATTGAAATTAAAATTTATAGTTGGATGATTTTTCCTATTTTCCAATTATTAAGTTAAGATTAAAAAAGCGATTTTAATACTCTAAATCGAATAATTTTCCCAAAGTGTTCATTTGAATGCCTACAAAAAGTTTTGCTTGCATCGTGGTTTCAAGTAGTCCGGTGAAGCTGTAAAGACCTTGCTAGGTCAATAGCGTAGTCAGTTCGAAAAAAAAAAAAAAAAAAAAAACGTGGTTTCATAAATCCACACGATATTTCTTTTTTTTTTAAAGAGGTCATATGATATGCTAATACCATAACTTAGAGAAAAGTAGATATACTCTAATGAAGTAGTAAGTAAAATTTTAACAAGGAGCTTAACAATTAAAAAGTATATATACTGACGGTTAACTTCAAATGATAAACCCACTTCATCTATACTAATATTATAAAGAGATAAAGTTTGTTTGTGACGTTGTGATGTTCAGGCGTTGTAGGGGGTAATCTCAGGAACTACTGATCCGATTTGAATAATTCTTTCAATGTTATATAGCTCATTCATCGAGAATGGTTATAGACTATATATCATCACGCTAAGATCAATGGGAGCGGAGCACAGATGAAAAATGTTTCAAAATCAGGACGTTTTTTCCTTTTGAGAACTGCTGCGTATTAGTGTTAGTGTATCTATTCCACGCGAACGAAGTCGCGGGCAGAGGCTACTATAATATGAATGTAAATTTAACGTGACTGTAATTTTTAGATTTTTGTGAAAAAAAAAATTGTTAAAGGTGTCTAAGAATAAGTATTAAAATACATTTCAATAATTTTAATAAATATCTGCCTGTGTCTGTTTCTTTAAGCACGTATCACTGCTAAAGTACTACGTTCACGATAAAACCTTACTAAGACAATCATAAAGCATATCCTCGAGTAACATTTAGTCGTGGTTTCATTAAAATCGGTTCACTCTATCAAAAGTTATTGTAATTTTAATGACGACGCGACTTCAGTACCCGAGAAAAGTGTGTAAGTAAATGGAATTCATACATTCAGATGATTTCATCAGTCACTATTTTTCTACATTAGGATCCACGCGAATGGAGTCGTGGGCACATCTAGCATTATTTAAAACTAGCTATTACCCGCGGCTTTGCACGCGTTTTTTTTAATATATTAAATGTAAAATTGGGATTAGATATGTAAATTACAGAAATACTCTGTCAAAAATATTTGTAAGTACGACACGCACATCATATACTGTAACAGGTAACATATACATTATATATGTGAATACTAACAGTGTGTCGAATGGGATGGGATTTATCATCAGCCTCATACCTGGAACTTTAAACTACTATATACCATCCTCAGTGCTCTCTTACACTATATAAGGATGTATTAAAAATATTAAGCTATACATTATCGAACATTATGTGTTAAGTAGATATAATATGCAGTAGTCTGGTGAAGCTGTTAAGACCTTGCTGGGTCAATAGCGTAGTCGTTTCGAAAAAAAAAAAATATATGCCCATATCGTCGAAATAATTAAGTTATTGATATACGTTGCTATGATTTAAATCACATTTGACTTTCAATTATATTTATTCTAGGAGTCCAGTATAGCGCACGTCTCACGCCGGCAACGTCGGCAGAACCCACCAGCTTAAAATAAAACAGCTAATTAGTTAGTTATTTTTCCGTAAAATTCCCATTCAAATATTACTTGTAGTCTGGTGAAGCTGTTAAAACCTTGCTAGGTCAATAGCGTAGTCATTTCTAAGAAGAAAAAAAAACGATTCAAATAGGTCCAGCCGTTTCGGAGATTACCCGGAACAAATAAACAAACAGACATATCGGAAGAATAAAAAAAATGTTGATAATTGTAGCACCACAGACATAGAGGAGAAGGTGGTAATGTGACCCCCGCAGGTATTTTGGCCCCCTTCGATATTTCTAGTTTAGAATCACGTCATCTAGCGAAACAATTTTTTAACGGGGAGTATTAATGACAGTTTTGATTTAATGCACAAAAAAACTAAGCTAGGGCAGAACATGCGTTTGTTATTCGAGCTACTTTGAACTTGCACTCGCAAAAACTTTGTTATAGTATTGCGTTTAATTAGATAATTCTGGAAATACAGCGTTTACGCATCTGAAATTTGGATATTGTGTTTGATTAACGTTTTCCTATTGGATTTTGAAGGTACGTTTGCAAAATACTTAATTTTATGTATTTTTAGAGATTGGTTTGTAGATTCCACAGTACTGGTAATTTGGCCCCCTCAAGTTGATTGTAATATGATCCCGGGGGCCATATAACATACATAAATCATATTTATTTTTTTACTTACTTAAAGATGCCTCAACAAAATTTAATGTCTCCATCTTCTAAGAAAATAATAACTTAGGATCTTAACGCCTAATTTAATCTACTCCTAATCCTACAGCAGACACTCGTGGACGTGAACGAGGACGAAATAATAGAGGCGATAACTTCAGCTGTTTTAATTGGCACCAAGGGGACTTTACAACTAGCAGCAGCTCCGATAATGAAGAAATTGTAGAAAGAGACTTCGGGATGTGATGAAAATGTGTCTCCATCTGTAGTACACGAAGACTCAGATACGATTTGTATATTTTGTGATGATCATTTCTCCAGCGACAGACGTGGTGAGAAGTGGATTAAGTGCCAAAGCTGTAACTTATGGGCTCATACTAATTGCGCGGGCCCTAAAGGCGCATATTATATTTGCGATTTTTGTCATTAACCATATAACCCTCACATCATCTCAAATCTTCAAACCTCATTTTTTTTAATTATAATGTTTTAGAATTACCTAATGAATTTTTATTTGTTCCATATTATGTCTAGTATTGGCAAATAAATGAGAAAACCAATGATGTATTCATTACCTATGTTTTCATTTTATTTTTTACATTAGACTTCAAAAACAAAGTGGGGGGCCACATTACCACCTTCTCCTCTACGTATTCACCAAAAAGTATTTATTTTACACAAACTTTACTTTTATAATACGTAATATATCAGAAATAAAAAATTGGGAACAAAACTAACGTACAATAAACTTTTTGAGGAGTTTTAGATTTTATATTTTGCTCATAATCTTGTGTTACTTGACTCTATATTCTATATTGTGTTAAACTGGTGGCATTTTATGTAATATGGTTCGTTTATTGTGCATAAGTGAAATGAATGAAAAATAATACCACGGAGCATGAGTACTGTGGTCTTGAAAATTAAGAAGATAAAAATTTACGAAATGTTACATAGAGGATTTGGTGCTTATATAGTTTTCATTAATTTGGACATAAAAGAAAACTGGCTAACGAATACGTAATAACTACCTATATTGACAACCTCAGAATTGGCAGTATAGATTAATTCCTTCGCTTGTTTTATTGGACGAATATTATTACTACTTAACTTTTTGAATAGCAACACAAAATAAATTTTGGAAATGTTTGCGATATAAACGTACCACGTATAATCAAAAATTGGAAACAAAAATAACATAGAACAAACTTTTTGAATAGGAACACAAAAGAAACCCTGAAAATATTTGCGAGAGAATGTTATCACGTTACCATGGCAACGTATATAACACTGACGGTAACACGCAGCGGAAGCTCTCTAAATAGCCCGGTTTTGAGACATTATTCATTAGTGCTTCGCTCCTATTGCTTTTAACGTGATGATATGTAGCCTATAGCCATCCTCGATAAATGAGCTATCTAATACTGAAATAAATTCAAATCGGACCGGTAGTTCTTGAGATTAGCGCGTTCAACCATACAAACAAACGAACTTTTCAGTTTTATATATGAGTATAGATGACAGAAATACGCGTTTATATATGATTATATTTGTTATATAGTCTGATATAAAAATCGTGTTGTAGGTTCATATATATTTGAACAACTACCTTAAATATAGCTGTTTGTTTTCATGAAAACATGACAGACACTAACCGATCCCATGGTGTCGCTTTTTAACCGACTTCAAAAAAAAAAAAGAGGTTGTCAATTCGACTGATTTTTTTATATTTGTTACCTCAGAACTTTGGACTGGGTGAACCGATTTTGATGATTTCGTTTGGCACCGACTTACAATACATCTATAGGTAGCAAACATATTCATATTTAGTTTGGTTAATTTAATCAATTATTTATTTTCCACTTTTTAGTGCCTTTTGTGTTTTCGATTCATATTGAAGTCGGTTTTTTTTTGAAAATTTATATGTTGTGTGTGTGTGTGTGTGTGTTTTATATGTTGGTATGCGCGGACTTCGTAAAAATTCATTCTCATCCTTTTTTTCAAACACGCCAAACGAAGTATAGCTTCACAAATATATAACAAATATCAGGCTTCGGTTTGATAATTTTAATGTTCGTAGACATATACGTATAAATTTCTCGCATTTCACAAATTTCACATTACAACAAAAAAGAAACAGCATTAAAAATTAAAATAAATAATAATTATAGTTAAACACAGAAAATACGTTATTAAATGGTTTCCTTGGACTTACTGATAACATCAAATTCACAAGGAAGCTCCGTCGACTGAGACTATTAAATAACTAAATGCCAATTTTATTTAATGAAATTATTTTATTAATAAGTATTCATTTCGAGGTAACGCGTTAACGTGTAATATAATGAAGTTTGAGGCCCAGTTAATTATAAACAACTCTTTGTTCAATACAAATGAATATTACGAGTTTCGTGCTGATAGTTTTTAAAGTATTTAATTAAATTAATTCGTTTATAAAAGTGTATATAAATAAGAATTAATTTATTATAAACATAAAAAAGAAAGGCGTTTATGTAAAAAGCAGGAATAGATGATATAATCTTGATTTGTCTTGAGTTATATCGAGCAAAATTACATATTAATTATGTGAGTATATCTTTTTGATTTTTTCTTATCTCCAGTCGCGGGACTTTGTACTGCGGCGCGTTATATTTTATTACTTGTTTCTTATGTTAATATTTTTATTAAACAACTTTTTTTTGGGAAATCGTATTGTAAAACGATACTTTAAAAAATTTGAAATTAACACACTATATCAGAAAATACTAAAATCAATGAACATTCTTAACTCTATTTTATGAATAGACCGGGGACCTACCCAAGCTGCTTATCCGACAATCACTAACGAAAATAGAAAACGAAAAATGTATGGAGATGACATATCTGATCGCTATTTTTTTTTATGTCATTGGAGGCAAAGGAACAGATGGGTCTCCTGATGTTAAGTGATCACCACCGTCCATAGGTACTTGCAACACCAGGGGAGTCGCAAGTGCGTTGCCAACCTGTATTTGGGAGGAGGGTGGGGGACGGGCAGGAAGGGAAGGAGGAAGGAGAAGGGGAGGGTAGGTGGGTCCCCGGCTCTCTCACTGACCGAACGAAACACAATAATGCAAGCACAGTTACTTCACGTCGGTTTTCTGTGAGAGGGTAGTGCTTCCCCGGACGAGCCGACCCATTCGTGCTGAAAACAATAATAGCTTCAGCATGGCTCTACCACTACTAAATAATGCTATATCACGTGATAAAATCGCTTGGGTAGGCCCCCAGGATATGTATCCACGGCTGTTTTGAGTTTAATTCGTTTATTTGAGAAAATATGCAAAAGTTGTCCAGTTGCAATACGTAACATAAAAAAAAGATTGCCGCTGTCCTCGGAATCCCACGCGTATCTTCTTACTTCCTGTATTCTCTATACAAATAATAAAAATGTAAATCTAACGTGTCTGGACTATTTAGATGTTTGTAAAAAAAATGTTGCAGGTGTCAGTCAGCAATAAGTAATACAATACATTTAAACAATTTTTAGAAATGTCTGTCTGTTTGTATGAATACGGATCACCGCCAAGATACTGCGTTTATGATAAAACCTTGTCAAGCAAATCATAAAGTATATCTTCGAGTAACGTTTAGTTTTTGTTTCATTGAAATCGGTTTGGTATCTCGAAAGTTATTATAATTTTAATGATGACGCAACTTAAGTACCAGAGAAAAGTACATTTTGTTTTCTTATTTTCTTAACAGGATGAGCGCCCTTCTCGAATGGCTGTCAGCTTTAAGAGTGAAGTCTATAGTACCCCTAATAAAGCAGATACAAGTCATATTCAGAGTACTCGCTTCACTACAACTAGGCTCTGACGAGTACCCACCTCAAGCGAATGTAAAGGGTACGTACAAGCAACTGTTTACCAATGACGCCGTTGAAGATTGCAACATAGATCAATATTAAATCATCATCAACTTGTAAGATACGTATTTTAGGGCCATAGACCTCTTTCCGAAGGTATGGGCATAATCTCCCCGCCAGCCCACGATGTATTGAAAACTCTGAAAAATTCACAGCACTATGTTTTCCTACATATAGTAGTGCTAAAAATATTTCTTAGATTTTTTTTATATCATAGGAGGCAAACTAACGGGCGGGTCACCTGATGTTAAATGATCACCGCCGTTCATAGACACTAGCAACACCAGTGCGTTACCAACCTGTGTTTGAGGGGGGGGGGGGAGCGTAATGGGAAAGGGGAGATGGAGAGGAGATGGGAGGAGAAGGAAGTGGGTCTCTGGCGCTTTCACTGACCGAACGAAACGCAACAATGCAAGCACTGTTACTTCACGTCGGTTTTCTGTTTGAGGGTGGTGCTACCCAGGAAGAGCCGAACCATTCATGCCGAAACCAGTAATAGCTTCATCGTGGCTCTACCACCTACAAGGTT
Organism: Antheraea mylitta; assembly: GCA_014332785.1. Classification (NCBI taxonomy): domain Eukaryota; kingdom Metazoa; phylum Arthropoda; class Insecta; order Lepidoptera; family Saturniidae; genus Antheraea; species Antheraea mylitta. Next base: position 4,693,459 of record JACEII010000033.1, read on the forward strand.
TCTTTACGAGGTATTCTTTTACCGTCGGCCGATAATGTTACTAATTGAAATTAGTAAATGTACATACATGTATTTCGAAAACTTCGTTGGTCCATACCTGGGTTCGAACTTGCAAACATCGGATTGATATTCCACCGGTCAAACTACTAAGCCCCCACGACTTTTATACGACACTAGCCCCTGCCAGCGACTTCGTCCGCGTAGTTATAGTTACTTTGGGCTAGCGTTAGCCGCAGTGGAAGCTCTCAAGTGGAAAAATAATCCCGATTTTGAAACTTCTTTCATTGGTGCTCCGCTCCTATTGGTTTTAGCGTGATAATATGTAGCTATACGTTAATATAATATAACGTTAATATTAACGCTATACAACCTTTCTCGATAAATTATCTATATATCACTGAAAGAATTAGACCAGTGGTTCCAGAGATTGCCCCTACAACGTTACAAACTAATAAACTTGACCTCTTTATTATATTAGTATCGATAACTTTTACCCAAAAATTAGTTTTTGTTCAAAAAAATTTGTTATTTTATGTTATCTATTAGGAACTGTTCAAATATTACGTAAGCACTATTTTTTTCTGTTTTTGTTATTATTTTTCATGCTTACTTTTACAGTGGAGGGGGCGGTCAGAAATTAAAAAAATTCTTCTTACGTAATAAAAATTGAACGGCTTCTTATTATAATATATCGCTCCAAATTTCAATTTTATTATTTAGAAACACACGCGCAATTGAATGCAAGGTCAAAGCAATCAGTGAAACATTTTTGGAGTTTTATGATTTTGTAAAAAGGCTGTTTACATCTTTATCAACTAAAATTTAAAGTAGCTTTAGAAGACTCAGTGGTCCTATAATATTTTAATCTATGGAAAAAATTACAATATAAGAACATGCCGATGACATATGCATGATACATAAATATTTACTGTAAGGGACCGATGGGACCGTATAAATAGGTCCCACCAGGATATGCGGTGTAAATAAAGGAGAGCATGTGAGCGGTTAATGACCTTGCTTATAAATAAATAAAAACAACAAGAACCCCAAATAATAAGCGTGGACTGACCTGCAACTCAGCACCTCGCACGGAGCAGCAGCGTCTCAGGCAAGATGAGCGGTGTCTGGATATTCTTCTAGCTATGAGCGGGTGAAGCGGATATATGCGAGAGGTAGTCACTTATACAGAAAAAACTTATAGCGTAAAGCACATGCTTTATCGACGACGGTAATAAGGGAACTATGAAGAAAAAAACAAAGCAGGGCGGTGCGTCAAATTTTTAAAAACGTTCCTTTTTTCTTGAATTCAAATTTATCTTCTTATGCGGTATTGTTGTCAGCCAGGAAGGTCGCTTATAACGTCTGCATACTCCGTACTCGACCAATGAGGTACAAACCAGAAACACATTTAATTATTTGGAGTGCAGCTATTTAAATTTATTTATAAGTGGCCAACCAATGTAGTTGAAATAAACGCTGCCATAGTTTCCTCTTCAGAGCATGATCTTTCGGGACAGGCCAGTGTACATACAGTAATTAAATGTACATCCATTTTCCGAATGAATGCCGATGGATTATAACTCTCTGTAGATATCGTAATTTTTAAATTGCATTGCGCAGGCTTTAACGAGCTAAAATGAAGAAAAAGCAGTGTGTGTCGTAAAGAAACACGATAAGAGTGAAACTTCTGTATTACAGTGAAACTTTTTATTAAAAAATACAGCAAAAAACCAACATCACCCGTGGTAAACCCAGGCGGTAACCCATCAAAATACTTACCGCACCCAGCGTCACTTAATTTTGATGATCTGACGGGAAACGGTGTTTTCAATACTCTACCCGACAGTGTTTAGCCCGACTACTTTTCATCACACAAAAATGTTGGCGATGGGAATTCCAAAGCGCTCCCGTAGTAAGTTTAACTTCGAAAATCTATTAAAAATTCACGTAAAATTTTTCAGATGGTATGTTTTACGACCATATCATAATTGGCGCTGGATCAGCTGGTGCTGTTCTCGCTAATAGACTCTCCGAGGTTTCCGATTGGTCAGTTCTACTTGTGGAGGCAGGACCACACCCTTCAATTGAATCTGTCGTAAGTTAATAAAATCATTAATCATCATTTTCCAGCAACATATTCTAAAATTAACACGGGACGCCTGACATAGGTGAACCAACGAATTTTTTTAAAAGTAAAACACAGGTTGCTCTACATGTGTAAAGTAGTAAGTAACACTGTATACACTATAGGTATGTGAGTTCAGTGCGGTAAGAGAGATTGCACACAGTCGCTTGCGTATGGCATCACGGCGCCTCGTCTCACACACACACGCCTGTATCTATTTTTATTTTTTTCCCTTATCGAACTGAAATAGTTTAGAAAATTATCCGATACGAAATATATATATGAGTTGTTGAGTTATGTATGCTTGGTACACAAATATGTTTCAACAACCCATATATGTATGAATATTCAGTTTAGGTTAGATCAGATATGTCGCGAATTGCACGTATCAGGCAACAGTCCAAGCCAAGGTGTGCCGTGCACCCTTGCGCTCGCCTTAGTAGTCCGGTGAAGCAGTTAAGGCCTTGTTAGGTCAATAGCGTAGTCAGATCGAGAGAAAAAAGCAAGCTTGTTAGGTTTTGCGTGTATACGATATTCAAATAAATTGTCAGTTAACATCACATGAGATGACAGATCAAATAAACTCACAAACATTACAAACAACAAAAGGTTACATTCTTCGACGTGGTGTCGGCTGCGTCACAGGTGTCTATAGAAGCTTATATATATGATCAAATTATTGTTTCAGAATGAAATATTAACCACCATTTAAAAACAGTTTACAGAGTCATATGAAATATATCGTAAATGAGTTTTAGATACACGTATTATGTAGCTTCTGATAATATAATTGTTGTCAAAATAATAACGCACATACATGAATTAGATTTAACTTTCCGTCTTATATAAGTATGAAAATATACAGACCTCTATGATAGTATACAGCAATAATGTTTGAATTACAATTATTAATATATTTAATAATAATTTCAGATACCTGGATTATTTCCATTCATCGATTATTCCTATTTAGATTGGAATTACTACACAGTCAATGATAGCTATTCAAGTCAGGCTCACAAAACTAGAAATATCCACATGACCCGAGGAAAAATGCTGGGAGGATCGAGCGGGGCAAATTACATGTTCAGTGTGAGAGGTAATAGAATGGATTACAAGAAATGGGTCGATCTCGGTAACAAAGGATGGGATTGGGAAACAGTTTTATATTACTTTAAGAAGTTTGAACGACTGAACGACAAATATATTATGAAAAGTGCTTCCGCTGATTTACATAATACTACAGGCTATCTTGGAATCACTCGCCCTCTATGGTTTAGGAGAACAAAAAAGTATATTCAAGCATTCAAAGAAGCAGGTCACAGAATACTGGATGATACAAATGGATATGAGCAGATAGGATATTCTTTACCGCAGTATACTATAGATAATGGCATCCGTCAAAGCACAGCCGAGGCTTACCTGAAACCATTGAAAAATCGTGGAAACATACATATTTTGAGAGATACGCTAGTTTTAAAAATTTTCTTTAACGATAAAAAACAGGCTATTGGTGTGAGCGTTAGATTACCTACTAAAAAAGTGATTAATCTATTCACACGTAAAGAAGTTATATTATCTGCTGGAGCAATCAACAGTCCACAATTATTATTGTTGTCAGGAGTGGGTCCTAGGCAGCATTTGAAGGATATGGGTATTGAAGTGATTATAGATTCACCTAAAGTCGGAGAGAATTTGCAAGATCATATTACAATTCCTATACTACTTACCGGTGAAAAGGGAATACAATCAGCTGTTGATAGAATTGATTTAATAACCAAAGCAGATAAACTTCCACTTCCAGTACTTATGGGATTTGTAGCACTCAATAAAACACAAATGTATCCTGACTACCAAACTCTGGTATTTCCCTTCCCAGCAACCACGATACAATTTATATTTTTATGTTCATTTGTTTTCGGTCTCGACGACCGAATTTGTATTACTGGTGACAAAGCCGCTAATGAAGGTGAAACAGTTGGCGCCTTGTTAGACCTATTACATCCTAAATCACGAGGAAGAATTAGATTAAGAAATAACGATCCTGAATCAGCACCTCTTATATATACAGGCTACTTCAACAATAATGATGACTTAGAAAAAATTGCAAATTCAATAGAAGATTTCTTGCAAATTCTAAATACAACATACTTTAAAAAGGTGGAATCGAAAATCGTTGATCCCGATTTACCTCAGTGTAGAGGTTACACAATTGGAAGCCATGGGTATTTTAAATGTATGAGTTTGAACTTGGCGACAACATTGTGGCACCCAGTCGGCACATGCTCCATGGGTCCTGAAGGTGTAGGAGTAGTGGATGAACGGTTAAGAGTAAGAGGTGCTTTAAATTTAAGAGTAGTTGATGCCAGTATAATGCCAACAATAACTAGCGGGAACACAAATATCCCAACAATAATGATCGGAGAAAAAGCTGCTGACATGATTAAAGAGGATTATGGAATATTTACAAATGCTCCAAAGTAATTTCTAAATTATTGTTATAAGAACAGTCTCTTCAGACACACTACAACTAAACGTACTAATACACAGTGTTTACTTAGCGACGAGATGAGTATTGTATAAAATGATGAATCACTAATATATTCAAGCCCTTAATATGGTATTTTTTTCTCGAACTGGCTATGCTATTGACCTAGCAAGGTCGTAACAGCTTCACCGGAATACGACCCTTCATATAGTAAAATCTTCATGTGCATAAGATTTCTGCGCTCTGTACTGCAAATAACTTCAGTTGGATATGTATTACTGAGTTCATACCGAGGAATTTATAAGTTGTTGTAATATAACTTATAAATTCCTTGGATCATATTCTAATTTCTATCCTTGTAAACGTTTCGTACCAAACAATCCAGCACAAACTACTACGAGGATACCACGTATCAGACGGGAAACTACATACAACCAATCACGAGAGCGTAATTTGAACTTTGACGTTTACTTTTTTTTTGACCGACGAAAAAAACGGAGGAGGTTCTCAATTCGTCGCGTATATTTTTTTTTTTATGTATGATCACGCATAACTTTTTACAGTATAGTCCGATTTTAATAATTCTTTTTTTATTGGAAAGGGT
>JACEII010000033.1:4699508-4716538 GCA_014332785.1 Antheraea mylitta
GGTTTATTATTTTTTGCTTTTCAGTTTTTTCGGCGGTTTAATTTTTTATTAAAAAGTTTTTTTAATTTTCTCAATTCACCTTCGGCAAAGACGGAAAAAATTCCATAGATTAATACTTATAGCCTTTTTTATTGTATCTTTATCCAAGCAATAACAAAACGTTCCTCTTACCAGTGTAAGTTAGATTTACACCAAATAAATGTTTAATGATAAAAACCTTCATGACTTATAATATTGGGAATATTTAATAAATAAAAGAAAATTAGTTATTTTTATTTCAATATTTATTGTTCAGTTTTTATTACATTCATCAATTACATAATGATGTACAGGACCCCAAAAAAATGATGCCAAAGACTCGTACCAAAATAAACAGCTTAAGATTTCGTTCCAAATAAAATCATAAAGAATTTAAAAAATTTGCAATAGATAGTGTAAAAAAATGATTAATCTGCAGGCTCATATTTAAAAATAGAGCGATTAATTTCACACAAGCCATTTCGCGGCAAACTCAACAAAGATAAGTTTTATTTTCAATTCGAAAGTTTGTAAAGTATATTATATTTAAGATATCTCGTCCATGTACAAGGTGGCCTTTTACAGCTGAAAGAACAATTAATTTATAACAAAAAGAACCTTAAAAACATAAAACTACGTAAAACATATTTGTTTACCAGATTTCTTATGATTTTGAAATAACCTCACATAAGAGCTGTTAAATGTAGGAAGTTAATGTATTTTGGATTAAGAGAGCATAATGGCTGAACCAAAAAATTACTTGTTCAATCAAATATTTATTAAAAACAAATATCTGATTTTTTAATACTTCGATTTTTATGTTACATTTGCACAAGGAAACACTATTTTACGATTTTTACAGGTGTTTAGTTATATAGTCGGATTTTGCAAATTTTAGAAGACTTACAATTTGTAGAATTAAATTTAAGTGAAAATATGAAGTGTTAAAATTTCAGATGACATATTTTTTTCTAATAATTATTTTAATGATCAAGTCCATTTCTGTTCTAGATATTGTGTGCTTTTAATCTAAGAAACATTCATTTTCTAAATTAATATACAGCGCAGACATCATGTCTATGAAGGTCATTTAAAAATCATAGGAAATATATCTCACATAACTTAATATTTTTCATGGTTATGATTATATTTGTCATAATCGATCTTTCAGCTGTAACATGGTGGACTAGTGTAGAATCCCAAATAGAATATGTTTAAAAACTACAAACGTAGAACATACAACTAGATTCATGATTTTTTTATTTCCTATGAACCGATAAATGGGGAATATGAAGTCAAACCCTAAGATTTTCTTTCTTGACACTCCAAAGAACATAGATGCAAAATGTATGCAGAATGAAGCAATCCATACTAATAATTTTTTTAGTAATCCATAACAAATCATCGATAACAAATCCAACAATTCCATATTTTTACTTAACTTTAATGATAAATTCCTCATAGTTGGTTACAAGCACCAAATCTAATGTTACCCACACACAGCACTTGCTGTCGACACAAAATGTATTTGAAAACTCTTGTTTAATGTTTATTTTTTTAGATCAGAGATTAGTATTTATTAGATTTATAATGCAACGTAGACGAGTACATATGTCTAATAGGAAAATGTATGCAAGTACAAAAACAAACACCATAAACAAAAATGTTCAACTCATTAATTTTATGTAGACACCTAGTGCTATATGTGGAATGCATTTTAGGTTTTTGGTAACCAACTATAAAGAATATACTCCCAAAATCAAATAAAAAAAATTGCTGGACTGCGACGATTTCTTATGGATTACTACCAAAGTAAATATTAGTATGGACTACTTTATTTTGCACTAGCCTCTTCCCGCGACTTCGTTCGCGTTCTCAATAGAAAAAAAACATACCGATTTTGAAACATTTTTCATCTGTGCTCCGCTCCTATTGAGCTTAGCGTGGTGATATATAGCCTATAATTATTCTCGATGAATGAGCTATATAACACTGAAAGAATTATTCAAATCGGACCAGTAGTAGTTCCTGAGATTACCCCCTACAACGTTACAAACTCACAAACTTTACCTCTTTATAATATTAATATAGATAAATTTTGAGGCACCGTTGTTTGGAGTGACAAGGGTGAAAATCTTAGGGTTTAGTTTCGCATGTCACACTACTCTGTTCACAGGAAATAAAAGAATTCATATAGCTTATTCCATATTCTACGTTTGTACTTGTAAAATAGATTCCATTTGAGATACACACTCGTACACATTGACATTTGCATCTGAAAGATCAATTATTTTATAACAAAAAATATATAACTCATAATCTTGGAAGACATTAAGCCTACAGAATTCTCCTGATTTTTTAACGAACTTAATGTCTAAACTGCTGAATTTAAATTTAATGTTTCTTAGATTAGATAATACAATAACTGGAACAAAAAGCGACTACTTGTTCATTAAAATATAAAAAAAAAAAATATTATCTGGATTTTTAAGACTTCAATTTACACATTACATTATACGGTGGACATGGAAACAAAATTGTAAAATGTATTATCGCAGAATTCTTAGATGTTAAATTAGTAACCCTTCTAAAATTCGTAAAATTGGGGAAATAATTAATATGTAAATTTTAAAATATTAGATCTATGTGCAAAAGGTATTAAATACGAATCTTAAATACAAATTGATATATTTTTTTCATAAATATTTTAATGAACAATTCAGTTTTCGTCTCAGCTATTTATGTGGCTCTAATCTAATAAACATAGATTTTCTACACTCAACAGTGCAGATGGTCATTTAAATATCATTAGAAATCTGTTAAACAAAGTTGTTAACGTTACCTAATGCCCTTCTACGATATGATTTACGATTCTGATTGTCATAAATTAATCAATCTTTCAACCCTATAAAATGTCATTGTGGTGAGGTATCGCATAAAAAAGGTATCCCAAGTAGAATATACTTTTAAATAAGATATTAATTCCTTTGTTTGCCGGTAATTAGCTCATGTGTAAGGAGAAACTCTAGCCCTAAGGGAACCTAAATTAGACAAAATATGAAATTAATTGACTTTTCTAATTTAATGTTTTTAACTGTAAAGCACTTTCACACATTGTATGCAATTACCCTGTATCTAGTATGATATTAGATTTCATATGTAGTCATGAATAGAAGACTATTCATCATTCTTTATCATAATTATTAACATTTTACTTATTTATATTTTTATTATTTATTTATTTTTTTAAAGCATTAGCCTGCATACATGATAATTTTTTATTGATTCTGACAACATCAACAATTAAAATATTATATTAAAAAATTCAAGAAGAGTTATTTTATGGCTCTCACGTGTTAGGTTAGAAGTCAAAGGAATATTTAGATTTTATAACATCTTTTATTTCTTGAGGTATATTGTTTCCATCTGGCTTTAATTCCAAATATTCGTTTGTTTCCTTTTCAATATATGAGAAATATCTCACGTCACCCTATGAAGGATAGGTTAATTTTTGGTTACTTTTTAAATTGGCAAATTCTCTACATGTGATCCACCTAGAAGACACATTATTTTGTGTTAAATAACTCTTACATTCTATACACTTAAATTCTACTAAGCATTTTCTTACAACCCATCCTGCAGAGTATGCACGCGAATGAATATGGAGCCTTTCTTTACGAGCTTCTGCTTCAGTATTAGAGGTTGCAGTTGTAAGACCCTACTGTGAAATGGAGGATAGAACGGTCCTCTTTTTCGTTTCCTGATTCTGTTCAAATATTTTTTTTAATCTTATTATTTGTTGTCCCGTATTTCCTCGCAATTATAACTGAGTGGAAGTGCATGAACCTTTTTATTAAAAGTGAACGAAATATATTTTTAAATGCTTGCCAATTTGGATTGTTATTTCTAAAACTGTATGCACAAACTTGTCCAAAAAAGTTTTCGATGGGGTCTGAATTAAAATAACGTGGACGCATGATTTTAAATACTCTATCTTTGAAAAGATTCTATAATTGTATCATACTCTTAGGAATCGTATGTTTCCCTTTTTTTTAATGCATTTCTCCAAAACATTTCGTGCTTTGAAGAATGTGTTACAGCTTGCCGTAATGGTTTGCTTTTACTTTTAATCAACGTTGTTGATCCATTACACGAGTCAAAAAGAATATCAAATAAGGCCACTGTTTTTGCGGTATCTTTTAAAGTTTTTTTTTTTTCTCGAACTGACTACGCTATTGGCCTTATTTTTTTGGCCTTTACAGCTTCACCGGACTACTAAGGCGAGCGGTTAAGACACTCAGCCGATTTTATATTGGCAACCAGCTCAAGGGTGCACGGCACACCTCGGCTTGGCTGTTGCCCGTTGCATGCAAAATCGCGAGCTATCTTAGCTAACCTAGCTAAAATAGCATTCATATATGTTCGAGTTGTTGAAACGCATATGTGTACCAAGCATATACGCTTCAACAACTCCTCCATATATTTTTTATCGAAAAATTGAGAGCTTTTCAGTTCGATAAGGGAAAAAAAGTAAATCCTTCCACCAAAATGTGTAGCGTGTAGGCGTGCACGTGTGTGGGGGTGATCGTATAGTGTTGTAGCAGTGATGTAAATTGGTGTCTCCGTATCGCGCAAGCAACGCACTCAAGGGCTCCCTACCGAGGGATCGAACCTAGGCTTGAGCCGCTGCCGTGGGAGGCCTAATCGGGTGTGCGGGAGCGAAATTAACCCCCAGACCACGGCGGCGCGATCTGTGGTTACGCGGGCGTGGGCATCAGCACGCTCTGTTTCGAGGGACAGGCTGGTACTGATCGTTCGCTGACGTGATTATATCAGGAGAGTCGGTAAAAATGTGTCGCGGACGTCTTTTATATCGTCCAGCGTTGGGTACGGGTTCGTAGTTTGCGGCGGATACCACTAACGGACTGGGTACGGCATCTCCAGGTCCCTGTAGAGATCCGCATTACGGACGTACCATGGGGCACCGGTGATTTTACGCAGAACCCGGTTTTGCAGAATCTGAAGATCTTCAAAATTATTCGCGTGAGAGAAGACCGGACAACTGTACGTCATTATCGGACGGATGCAAGTCTTATATAATGGGAGCTTATGTCTGAGGGACATTTTGCTCTTCTGACAAAGTAAATAATGGAGGCGACCCAAGACCATAGCGGCTTTGTTTCGCACTCTCTTGACATGAGGATCGAATTTTAAGTGTCTGTCTAATGTGACGCCGAGATACTTGACCTCGGTGGTCTAGGGTATCTCGGTTTTGTATAGCCTTATGGACTTTAAATTATTATCGCGACTCCTAGGATCGAAGAATATCGTGGTACTTTTTTCGGGGTCGAACGCTATACGCCATCGAAGAAACTAATCACCGAGCGTGCTAACGGCTTCTTCAATACGATTCCTGAGATGATCCGGGCGCCAGCCAGAAGCGTAGATAACTGTATCAGCATAACAACCTACCTCAACTCCCGGGAGCTTAGGTAGGTCGATGATGAACAGGTTGAAGAGGGTGGGCGCGAGTATTGTGGCACACCTGAGCGTATCGGGCGATAATCACGGATGATGTGCACTAACCTATTGGGTATACCGGCTAGACTTAGCTTGTATACGAGCCCTTGGTGCCAGACCTTGTCGAAGGCCTTGGCGACATCGAAAAAGACTGCTATTATACGTTTCGGATTAGTGATTTTCAAGGGCGGAACCGGTTCCGGATGCGGATCGGCATTGAATTTAGAAAAAATGTACTCCGTGCAAGAGTGTTTGGCGCGAAATCCAAACTGCTCAGGCGGTATTAAACTGCGATCGGTAATCGTAACCTGGAGACGGTTCAGAAGGAGCCGCTCGTAAAGTTTACCTAAGGTATCTAGTAAACTGATGGAGCGATAGCTATCGGGAAGCGTAGCTTTCTTGCCGGGCTTGTGAATTCTTGTCACTACGGCCTTCTTCCAGACGGCTGGAAAATGACCCTGGGACATGGCCGCATTGAAGATGCAGACCAATAGAGCTATGATGCGGTCAGGAAGGAGCTTCAGAATCTCGTTCCTGATCCCATCGGGACCTGGGGACTTCCTAGGCTTGAGACGCTTGATGGCAGCCGAAACTTCATCAAATGTGATCGGGATTAGGATATCCACCGGAGGAGACGCGAGTGCATGCTGTACGAATGTTTCGATTGACTCGATATTGGAAGGGTCAGTGTTATCAGTGTTTGGCGAACACTGTTTCTCCAAACGGCGAGACATTCTGCTTTATCAGTGTCATCGAATGCGGGAGGCAACCCGGGGCCTCTATCGAGAGGAGGCATTGGAATGACCGTATCTGACTTAAATTTTCGCGTGAGAGTCCAGAATGACAGGTGAGACGGCTGGAGATCCTCCAAAAATCTGTCCTATCTGTCACCCCGGATTTCAGAAATACGAGACTTAACTGCTTTCCGTAAGAAACGTAAGCGTTCGCAGTTCTCTACAAACGGGTAAGCGTCGTGAGCTCGAGTCGCGGCGTTCTTTTCCGTGATCAATGCTCTCACGTCGTCAGGGAGTATAAAACGGCGTTCGTTCGCCGCTTGTACCTCTTTCGAGGTCTCCCTGACGGTGGTCTGGAGATAATCAACCAGGGAATCGATGGCCGAATCCGCGTTGGCTTTAGACATCAACACGCCCGGAATCCTGTCTAAACTGCTAGACGACGGATTATTTTTAAAATATTTACGGAGTTTCGCGTAATCAGCCACTCTGACCGGTGACGCGCTGAAATCTGAATTCTGACCTAACTGTAATACAACCGGGCGATGATTTGTGGCGAGTTCGTGTACGACTGTGGCGAGTTCGTGTACGACTGTTGTGAGTCGTACAGGAAGCACGCCATTTTTTAATAAAGCTACATCTAAAACTGACAGTCGGCAGTGATCTTGATAGTGCATGGGTTTCGGAGGGGCTATGACGTCAAAAACGAGAACCTGACCTAGTTCGTCGAGCATCCTCCCGTTACGAGAGGTACACGGACTGTTCCAGATAACATTTCCGCTATTGAGGTCCCCGCTATAATGACTTAGTCACCTAAGTTAAATAGCGCCTGCAAATCGGATCTAAGTAATTCTTTGCTCGGTGATAAGTACGCGGAGACAAGAATAATATGAGAGTAGCCTGTCATACTTACTCGACACACTGACGCTTCTATATAAGTTAGCGCGGGCGGATTTAAAGGCATGCAATATAACGAACGCCTAAAATAGATTAAGTTCCTGACTATACAGTAATTCGCGATTCTCGGATTACGCATACTCGGTTTTAACTTCGTTTCCTGGATGAGGAAAACGTCATTCTGTCTATCGCGCAAAAAGTCATTTACTAAATCGCGCTGTGTCCAGAGGGATTTCGCGTTGAAACGAGAGAGATAGACCGCGTGGTTTTATCTTATTAAGACCCGCGAATTTTAAAAACTTATTTAAATGTGGGTGACCGAGTGAGGCGCTGAATGGTGGCTCCGATAGCCGGGAAGCGCGCCAGTGCGGTGAGAAGACCTAGCTCCTCCTCGACCTCTACGATGGCGTAGAAGGGGAGGACATCCTTCATGTCGTGCTCGCGGAGTAGTTGCTTCATACAGTCGAATTTACTAGTGAAAGAGGATGAAGAAGCATAAGCCGCCTGCGGCGGCGGCGCCTGAGCCTTAGAAAAAGCCTGAGGCCGAGGTTGGGGGGCCCGAGGGGCCATAGGGGCTCGCCCAGGTTGAGTCACGCATGGCACAGAGGGTGGCGAGCGCGGTGAGGTCGTGGGCGCGGGCGCTACCGGGGCACGGGAGGCGCCCGGCAGGCCCGGGAAGGCCTCCACGGACATGAGAGGTGGAGGCGGAGGGCGGGCGGCGGCTACAGGCGCCCTGGGCACCTGCCTCGCCTGACGGGAACGCTGTGTGCGTGGCGCGCGGGGACAGCCGCGATAATTCGCGGGGTGACCCACGTTACCGCAGAGTACACATCTGGGAGGAACGGGAGTGCCAGGAGTGCGCGCGCACTCCTTTGTGGCATGGTCTCCCAGGCACTTGACGCACCTGGGGCGAAGATAACAGTTCTTCGCAGAGTGCCCATAACTCTGGCAGTTATGGCACTGCCACGGGATATAGGTCTTGCGTGGAGGCTCAACGGTGACGCCGTTGAGGTCGCACACAGATGTGAGCGAAAAGATGGCCTTGCCCTCCTGCGACCGGTCGAGGAGAACAAGCACCATATTGTAGGGAGTGCGGGTGCGTGGGTGGTACATGCGGTGTATCTCACGCACGGAGAAGTTCTCCTTAAGGGAGAGGGTGATATACTCGACCGAGATTTCGGCCGGGACACGGCGAAGCACGACACGGAGGAGGCGCTTCTCCTCGAGAGCGAACGTAAAAAAAGCTAATTTCGATTCACTGAGGAATCGAATCAAAGCGCGATGGTCATCGGAAGTGGCACATTTGACGCGAATGCCCGCCGGAGTACTCAGGGCGGACGTATAATTGACCTTAAGGGTCTTTAAAAGATTAGAAATCAAAGTCCACTGGGACTTATCTTGTATCGTGACTGGAGGCGAGGGGCGCGGCTTCCTACCTACGGAACCCGTAGGTTGGGAAGGAGTGAGCGGGACGGAGCTAGGTCCTTTCGTCCGCGGTTTACTACACGGTATAACCGGGGTTGGCACACGAGCGCCTCCTATATTCGCGACTTTCCCTGTGGAACCCGGGTCCGTCGGACTAGCCGGGCGTCGCCTATTGTAAGAGACGGTTGTATACCCGTCCTTGTCTAACTGCGCAGAAGGCGCGGGAAACGCGGACACGGTCGCGGTCGGCTCGACGGACGCCGTCACGTCTAGGTCCATCTCGGAACCGGTCTCCGAGCTGGAGCTAGAAATCGGGGCCTCTAGTAGGCCTTTGTCGCGGCTATCAAGGGGCGACTGCGGCGAGGGGAACGCGAAGGAATTCGCGGTCGGTAAGCAAGTAGCGTATTGTGTGCCCTCGGTGGGCTGCGATGCATTTTCTATAGCAGAGTTTAACATCTTCTCATCTACGCCTTGCGCGAGAAGGCAGCGACGGAACATATCAAAACTTAATTGGTGTTATTACAAAAAAGTTAAACACGTTTTGAACGCTTGCTTTAAAAACGATCTCTCGGTGAATGTTCGCCGTCTTGCTCTTTTGTCTCGCTTTGGTTAGGTTAGGTTACACTTGCGAAAAAAGGATAACGCGATCTTACTCCGGGCGAGCGCGGTGAATTTCGTACAAAACCTTTTTTAAACCAAGTATTTAATTTTTTTGTAATAACATCGATGAGTCCACCGCGGTGGACTAAGGGGGGGGCGAAACAACCTCCCTGCCGAAAGGAAACTGTGGGCGATGTGCAATGCCTCACAGGGGGGTTCTAACTTGCCTAGGGGGAGGCCCTAACAAGCCCGAGTCCGAGGACGCATACCGGTAAACCGGGCTACGCCCAAACTGACACCAGGGGATGGAAAAAAGGGATAGCGAGGGTGGAACTTCGACACCTGTACTAGACTAGGCGACCTCGCCAAGGCCTAGCTACCCAGGCCCGTCTACTACGGCGAGCGGGCAGGGCGCTCCAACCCCCTTCGTTTGCACCGTGAGGTATCCGCAGGTTGGCCAGACGACTGGACTTTATGCAGCCCGGGTTGGCACCGAAAAGTGCAGTTTGCTGCGCTCAAATTGGAGCGCCTACGATTGACGGCACTGCTCTTAACTGAGCCGGACAGAATCGCGACGGGCCTTCAAAAATCAACGCGTACACGCCACGAACACGAAGCACGGACACGTAGTCGGACCGAAGACACGCACTCGCGAGAAACTTCGAAAAAATAACGGATTTTTGAAGGCAACGGTGCGCACGTCTGACTCGCACGGCGGCACGAATCGGACTCCAAAAACCCATCTTTTAAAGATGTGCTCACTGGCCTTCCATCTGCATAATTAGCTGTAAAAAAAAAATATAATATCTTGTAATAGGATATAAGTTTTTCATTGATAAGTAATAAGAAACTTTCAAAAAATTTTTGTAACTAAACTAAATTATATGCTTATAATGAAGACTGATATAAAACAATCATTAAATTAACTAATTACGTCAATATATTTAATATGCAATGGAACTTACAAAAGTGAGCTGTATATGTGAATGCACTTGCAACTGTGTTGCTTAAGACGCGAGTGCAATTTTCACCTGAAAAAAATTGTAAGAATATCAATTATAAAATGACAAAAAAGTTTTGAAAACTATTTAACTAACACAAAATTTATGGATAATTTACTTCTGAACGTTATTTCTCAAAAATAGCACAGTCTATTAATTACTGGCCTCATTTGTTATGATTCCGTGACAGAGCGAAACACGTGTAATCGATTGTCGAGATTACACGTCAATCTACAACATACTTTAATTACTTTATTAATAATTATTATATTTATATTAATTATATTTTGTATAATTAATACATACGAAATATATATTTATTGATTTATTGGTTTTCTTTCTGTTGTAGTTAGACGTGGTGGTCAATCAATTCCTAGCGGAAGTGCAAAGTAGCGTCCACTATAATATTTAATTATGAATTTCCGCAAAGTAACGCCTTCTTAAATCAAATAACTTTAAATTATTCAGGTAAGGTTGAATTTGCAAAAGATTATCACATAACTATAACTACGTATAGGAAGTTTTTGCGGGACGGTTTTGAGTGGTATTTTATTCGAGATGGTGCGTCTTGAGTTTTTATATGTTAATCATGATATATTTTATTATGATAACTAACCTTAATCTTTTTAAGTTTATTAGGTATCACATATTCATCGTTTAATTTGTGAAGTAATATCTCATTTCCGCATGCTTGCAGTCTGTTAAATAAACATCAACAATATCTGAACATTTGGTTAATTTTTTCTTCAAATTCAAAGTCTTTAGTAAGAAAATTATTGCGTAGGCCCTTGATAAGGTGCGTCGGATCAAAAATTATGTGAAGTTTATGACCATTTATGTTGACTGTATCATCTGGAATAAGAATTTTTATCTTTTTGAAATATATAATGAAACAAAAACAGGACAATAGTATATTATCTAGACTAGCTACACATAAATATTTTGTTCTCTTATAAGGTATCATTTTTACAATACTAATGTTGGAGCGTAATGTTCGTATCAATTGTATCAAAAGAATAATATACACTCGATATTCAATATTGATATTACGTCCGTAATTAGGGATTTATCTCGACACATACCACTGTTTCGTCAGTGACGTTATTCTCTGTTATAATTTTAATTCTGTTCATAATTTACTATTGTGTAGTGCGGTAAAGCTGTTAAGACCTTGCTAGGTCAATAGCGTAGTCAATTCGAGAAACAAAAAAAAATTACTATTGGTAGGTAATAAAATCACAAAATTATATTTTTTGTGGGACTTTGCCTTTGCCGATTGCAATTACCATTCAAGAGAAAGCCAATTACTTTTTATTCAAAGGCAAAGGACACCGCGTTTTCTGTTCAAATTTCTATTTTTTACATTACAAAGGAAAGCCGTTAATGACTGGGTCCTTGCTCATATAGTCATTAAAAACCCTAATTCTCACGCTTCAGCTATGAGGTACCGTTGTAAAATGTTATGTACCTCTATAACCATTACATTTGGAACTGTATATGTTAAATAATACGATTTTCCATATTTACCTTTCTGCAAGTTCGCATAATTCTTATTACGTAATCTATAATTCGATAGTATATAGCGTGCGTAATTCTATTACATTCTCTCTACGAATGTTTCCATGCACACATGCTATATACTCGATACAATATAATTTTACACAATATCTTACGTAATTACATACTTAAAGTGAACGTAATCTATAGTCGCCCTATACTAACACACATAAATATATACAATTAATAATTATATGCATACGTAAGTCACTATTAATCTATCAATATACATGATTCTATCTATAATTAACATATTCTAAATACGCAATTCGATAACTGGATACACACATGATTCTATATATCTATAATTCAATCCCTAGAACTATAACTAGCACGTCTAAATTCATGCTAACATATCTTCAATTCACTCATCTCTAATTCCATATTTTGTGATATAAATAGTTTTATTTGTATAATTTTATACCATTTATATGAAATTCTGTATTTTTATTATGTCAACTATTTAACAAAATCTATTAAAATCTGTGTGAAAAGTTAATAAAATATATATGTTCTCTATAAAATATCACTAAATCTAAGTGAAATGTTGGGCGCGTTCCAGTAGAAGCTCACAACGGTCAGAACGCCTTTTTCGCTGTTCCACTAGACAACCGCGAGCATTGCGGTCGTGGCAAAAACGTCATTGATGACGTCATAACATACGCGCACGCGAAGCTCACGACGCCCCATGTCTGGAGATGGGTCGACGTGAGCGTTGACAAAATTGGCGGGATTCTCAATAAAGATAGCGACCGTGAAAATGTCATTACTTGATACGGTATAGGATATTTATATTAAATAACATATTGTATTGAAATACGTAAATGAAATATGAAATGAAATATGTTAATGAAGGTTTGATAATTTTACTTCTTTTAAAAATGTTGTGAATTCTAAAATTCAATGTAGAAATTAATTTATAATCATTTCATGGTAATTTAACATTTTTCATTTAACCAATAAGGCCATTTTTGTTTTTATGATAATTCAAATACAAAAAATGGAATTATACATTGTTTCTTTAATATACTTAAATGAATTTAATAATTATATGAATTTACTGATAAGACTTACAAAGTGTAACTTAACCTCTAAAAGCTTTTGCTTTATTTTTTCTAGATCGCCATTTTTATTATTTATCTGAACGCTCAAAACGCCCACAAATGCATTCCACTAGCGCTTACGATCGTAACGCTCGCGAGCTAGTGGAACGGGAAAACTCGCAGTCGTGAGCGTGAGCGTAATGAACTACTGGAACGCAATCGTTATGTGCACTACTTATCATGTGCGTCGGCGATAACTAATTTGATGAAAATTTCAATGATTCAGTATGTATAGCCCAAATACTGTTCACTGTTTTCGTTTGAATAAATTTACCGTCTCAATCGCAAACATATTAATCTAACATTGAAAAACATTTTAAAATACAACTAACGCATATAGAGTGAACCAATATGTTAACAATAATATGACCATACCAATACTCTCTGCTGTCAAAGTTTGTGTTCGTCTGGTTTCTCATTTTAAGTAACTTGAAGCAGCTTGAAATGATGTGCCTTGGTCACAGATCAAGGCTACAGGGTGTAATCCAGTTTTAACAATTCTGTAATGAGTTCCATTAAAATGCCTTTTAATATGTGTCCAGATGTGGACCCTCACAGAAATAAAATGCAATTGGCTGCTGCCATTTATATAGTGCATCTCTTATAATAAACACTGGAGCATGGTCTGCAAATGATTTTGTTTTACTATCAAGCTCTACTAAACCACAGAAATTATCTTTTTTTTTTCATAGCCAGCTTCAAGTGCAATCTCGTCAAAAATTATCTAGCAATATTTTTATGTATTTGGCCACTTTGAAACCTGAAAAGAACATGAAATGAAAAATGACAATGTTTTTCTTTAATAAGATCATCAAGGCTATAACATTTTATACTCTGTTTTAGTGATTGTTTATACTTCTAAATAATACTAGTACAAAGATGTATTACTTAACGTCATTGATTCAAAAATATTTTTGACAATTCTACAATATTTCTACAAAGTATTAACAATAATAGAATATCAAGTAAAATAAATAACAAAGGAGACAGAATAATTATACATACCTCCAATTTTATTGCTTCAAATATTTGTGAGTTTATCCCCGTTTCCACATTTAATTTCAAAAGTAATTTATTAATAGTTTTCAATGATGGTAGTATAAATATTCTTCTCAAAAATTTGTAATTTTTAGGACTCTTTCATAACTGCCAGACTAATTAATTTTTCTTTGTCCGTGAATCTTCTGCCTTTCACCTTTCTCTTTTGCACTGGTTTACTTGTAGCCACAAGATTATCTTTGCAATGAAGGTTTTGAAATTTTCTTTTTATTAAAATTTAGTGCCCTTTGGGCTCTTTTAGTGATTTTTGATGTTTTAAATTCACATAGATTTTTTTAAAACTACGATTCTTTTTTATTTCATCTAAACAATTGCTTCTTGTAATCATTTTATTAGTTTTTTTTCTTTGCTGTATTTCAACAAAATACAAAAGTAGTATTAAAAAATTTATAAAAGAATAAATGATTATATAGATATAGTTTCATAAAGTAATTAATTCCAAATATAATGAGCATAAATATAAATTCAGATTGAATCAAAAATAATAACTAATGTTCTACCACTGGAATAGCTCACTTTAAATTTCCTACATTTATCTATATGAAATATTTAAATTCTCTCATAATTATTTTTAAGGCTATACATATATTAGAAACATTAGTCTTTAAACAGCTATCAACTGATAGTAGTTTTAAGTAATGTGTAATTGTAAGAAAAAAAAAATTTTTTGATAAAGTATCATGGAGACATACCTGAGACAAGTTCTTGATTCGTCTTTTCACTATCGATGAAGTTTGTGGTTACTGATACAAATGTAACTGACATGCTGTTATCTGATATAATAAATGAGTAGTGTTAACAAAATATTAGAACCTTTAAAAAAAACATTAATATTCATTTGTCAAGGAGACTTTACCTAGGATAAGTTGCTGATTCGTCTTGTCCCTTAATATATACTTTTCAGTTTTGGATGTAGATAGAGTTCTGTTTTCTGGATATAATAAAATAATTAAATAAAAAATACTAGCAATAGCAAAAAAGTCATCATAAGAAATTTAAATATAGGGTTTATTACACATGTATTTATCTATGCATGCAACTTTTTTTTGTTTTTTTTTTTTTTTTTTGCGAAATGACTACGCTATTGACCCAGCAAGGTCTTAACAGCTTCACCGGACTACCTGCATACATTCAACTTTTTTCAGAAGTAGTGAGAAGTATTAGTTAAATGACATGCAACAATTTACAAGGGGACATGGGGTTATTTAAATGTTGTAAAAGAATTTACATGGGTGTATATTTAGCAAAATCTAATATAATTGAAATTAAGCTAATGAATTTTGATTTTCGGGAATTCCTATTTGATCTGTAATTATACAATAAAGATTAATCTCTTACGATATGTAAACAAGTTGTCCGAAAAAGCTGTTAAGACCTTGCTAGGTCAATAGATAGTCAGTTCGAAAGAAAAATGTAAACATGTTCTAAATATAATGATCATGGAAACTAAAATAGAATGACAACAATAAATTTAGATTCACAAATGATTATGATTAAATAGGTAAACCTTACCATGTTCACTTTGAAGTTTGTGATATGAATGATCCACATGTTTCCTTTTCCTTGTATAATCATGATCAGGATAGTAATTTTCTAAAATTAAACAAAAGATTCTAAGAAATAAGGTAACTAGAAACCGTAGAGGTATCTAATAATATGTGTTATGTTAGATTGATAGTTAATTTCATGTGTATATGATACGTTAAAGAACATGATGACTTACCATAACTTTCGTATGCTTGAGTAGGAATTCCAGTCTCTATTTCGGCATTTGTAAATAAAGTGGGATATGCCGATATTTTAAGACAACTTTCAAAATGTTTATCACACACAAACCTGTGAATCTCGCTTAAACTTAAGTCATTAAGTTTGTCACAATTAATACACTGCAACCACTTGAGTCCTATCTCATTTTTTGGGAAACGGTGCAAATCCTTCGCTTACTTGCACAATTTAGAACACTACAATAATTTCTCATGGTTTAGCTGTTTATAGCAACTAAACTTTACAATTTTGATTGTGACAGGATAAGCACGGAGACGAACTCAACGTAACTTCAATCGATCACTACCAAGACTGTAATGCACATTGCACAAGCTGTAATGGCATGGCTGATGGCGGTTTGAATGGCGACAACAAGCTAATAATTGTTTACATAAAAATATATAGTGGTGTGCGACTTGGTTTGAGGGAGGTGGGTAAAACGTCCAAATCATAGTTCCAATTCTGACGCGGCCGGCCACGGTTTTGTCCACGCTCGGACCGATATTTCGTGATTATTGTGATACAGTATATACAAAGTGTTCGGCTTTCACCTTGAAGTGCCGATCCATCTGACTAGGCGCACACGTGTACCGCAGCTGCGTAACACCTGCATTATTTTTCCTGAAATTGAGTGAGACTCTTCCTTTGTATTTATTTATTGCTTTGTTTATTATATTGGTACATTTATTTGTTTACTCATTAATTTATCTATTTATTTACGTAGTTCTTTATCCTTTTAGTCGTCATTTCTTTATAACTTTATTTATTTCAATTATTTATTTGTTTAGTTATCCATTTATTTATTTGTTCTATATCTATGCAAATTATTTACTTTGCCTGTCTCGCTAACTTATTTCCTGTACTGCTTTCTTCTTCTCGTTCATTTTAAACAGCTCTCTTGATCTGCACCCGGTATAGACCCGTAATAAACCCGTTCGGCGTGCCCCCTGCCCTTAAGGCAGGGAGGTTGTTTTGCGGCCCCTCCCTCTCAGTCCTCCGCGATGGACTCACCTATTGTTGATATTAGTATGCTCCGTCAAATTCTCATCACGAACGGTATAAATGAGAAGGATCTTGATTCCGCTATCGTGAGTGCGTCGCGACCCGCCGAGGGCACTCAATTTACAACGAACTTACCGACCGCGAATTCCTTCGCGACCTTATCGCCGCAGTATCCTCTAGACGCGTGCGACAAAGGCCTACTAGAGGCCTCGATTCCTAGCTCCAGCTCGGAGACCGGCTCCGAGATGGAGCTTGATGTGGCGGCATCCGCCGAGCCGCCCGCGACCGGTGACGTGTCCACGATTCCCGCGCCTTCAGCACAAAACACAGATAGTGACGGTTTTAAAACC
>JACEII010000033.1:4731538-4752565 GCA_014332785.1 Antheraea mylitta
ATGATAGGGTTTTTTGGTGAAGTTTATCTATTTGTAGCCATGCATACAAATTTTTTTATTGACAAATATTTCTAATTTTCGCATGTAACAATTTGTTTATTTCAATATATGGATATATAATATTATCTTAGGGAGACGACATCGCACTCTCAGCGGTAATCTCACATCAGACTACGCTATACTAAGAGCTCGCATCATAAAAATTCCTCTCGAAGATTTAAAAACGTTCCGGGTGACGAGAAATAATCAGCAGATGCTGTTTTCAACGAAACAGGGTATTTGGCAGACAACTTTCTACTTCCAACATGGGAATGCGGAAATTTTCGTCGCCAACCTTAAGAATCATGTGAAAACTGCTAAGACGCGACATGACAGAAATACATATATAGTTGTTGAGCCAAATATAGAGTCTCAAGTGCTGAACAGGTCGTTTGCAGAATTGGATATATTCTCTGAGAATACTACGGACGTCGTTTGGGGTTTAGTATCGAATTTCAAGCAGAGGCCTTACGAGACAACAATGGAGGCGTTTTCGAAGCTCACTGATATTGGTATAGTGTTTTAAAATGTAATACGGACATATCCATCCATTTATTAGTTCCCTTTACACAAACTGATAGATACAATTACATTCGAGGCACAAATAATGCTTCACACTTTTTAGGAAGTCAAATTGAATCAAAAATGTAGTTAACACATTTAATCACTTTGACTTTTTGGAGTACCAACATAATTATAAAGTGAATTAAAGCAAACTTACATATTTTGAAACAGCTTTGGGAAAGGAATTTGTAGTATAGGATTATATTAATAAAATATTGAGTGGTTACCAAACAATATTAAAATGTTTTTAAATCATATATGACATCTATAACTAATACAAATTGGTTAAAAAAAGCAGTCATTGTCACAGCACTTACTTTGATGTACTTTTAAGATACAGCTTATTGCAAAAGTTATTTTGTTTTAAATTGTTACTACAATATAGGTGTACATTGACCAGTTGTTTGCTTTCAATAAATGCAAAGGATCCACTGAATTTGTCACATCTTGCAAACAAAACAATATCAGACTTTGTCACACTTATAAGCTTGGCCATGGGCGAAAGAGACAGAGTTTTTATGTTGCTTGTGCGGTGCAGCTTAATGTCATGGAATCATAATGTAGGGACACTACACAATTGTATTGTACAATTGTATTGTCTGTCTGTGTTGTATATGCTAGCGTTAATTAACCAAAGTATATTTTCTTTATTATAATCCTAGTGCAGTATCTTTGTTCGATTATGAGATCTAGACGCCTTGACTCATTTCTCTGTTGCAGTATATTACGGCAATGAAGCTATGAATGGAAAACGAGATGTGTCAGAAGAAGTTGCCGATTTGCTTACAAAAAGTATGAGTGCTGTGGAAGATGGTACTGTCGTTATGAAGAACGAAGAATATGAAGTAATAAGTGTAAAGCCTACATTACCGCCTAGACCTGCTATACCTAGGTAAGATAACTTTGAGTTAATATCTTATCTACACATACCAAAAAATATATGATAAAAAGTTAAATGTAAGGTGTCTCTGTGATGATATAAAGTAGAGGAAGACCGGAAAATGTATGTATGGATTGTGTGAAAAATGATGTGTGAAAAAGGTGTGAACACTGACATGACATCTAATAGGCGAGAGTGGAAAAGGAAAACATGTTGTACCAACTCTACTTAGGTGGGATACGGGTAAGAAGATGATGTAATGTGTCTCCATTTTTTAGATTTTTGTGAAAAAAAAATTTGCAGATTTCTAGGAATAAGTAATA
Source organism: Antheraea mylitta (assembly GCA_014332785.1). Classification (NCBI taxonomy): domain Eukaryota; kingdom Metazoa; phylum Arthropoda; class Insecta; order Lepidoptera; family Saturniidae; genus Antheraea; species Antheraea mylitta. The sequence continues at coordinate 4,733,345 of JACEII010000033.1, forward strand.
AAATACATTTCCATCATTTTTAGAAATGTCTGTCTATCTGTCTGTTTGTTGGGACACGCATCACTGCGAAAGTACTTCGTTTACAATAAAATCTCACCAAGAAAATCATAAAACATATTCTCAAGTACCATTTTTTTTTTTTTTTTTTTATATAAAAGGAGGCAAACGAACTGATGGGTTACTTGATGTTAAGTGATCACCACCGTCCATAGACACTAGCGACATCAGGGACGTTGCAAGTGCGTTGCCAGCCTGTATATGGGAGAAGGGGAGGGGAAGGAAAGGGAAAGAAGGAAAGAGGAAGGGACGTGGGCCTCCGGCTCTCTCACTGACCGAACGAAACACAACAATGCAAACACTGTTATTTCACGTCGGTTATCTGTGAGAGGGGTGGTACTACCCCGGAGGAGCCGACCCATTCATGCTGAAACCAAAAATAGCTTCAGTGGGGCTCTACCACCTACAGCATTTAATCTCTGTTTCATTAAAATCGATACACTCTATCAAGTAGTCCGGTGAAGCTGTTAAGACCTTGCTGGGTCAATAGCGTAGACATTTCAAAAAAAAAAAAGATACACTCTATCAAAAGTTATTGTAAGTAAATGAAATTCAATCACTTACAAAAAACGGGATATTATATAATGTATAAATAATATCTAAGACACAGTAAACAAAAAACTATTTTTTGTATTAAGTTCCATGCCGACAATGTTGCGAGCACAGTTAGTTAAGATTTGTTTTTATAAATATCATAGGAGGCAAACGAATAGGTGGGTCACCTGATTTTCAGTGACCACCACCGGCCATAGACACCAGCAATCACAAGTGCGTTGCCAGCCTGTGTTTGTGGGGAAGGGAGAGGGAGAGAGGTGGGCTTCCGGTGCTCTCACTGACTGAACGAAACGCAACAATGCAAGGTAGTCCGGTGAAGCTGTAAAGACCTTGCCAGGTCAATAGCGTAGTCAGTTCGAAAAAAAAAAAAAAAAACAATGCAAGCACTGTTACTTCACGTCGGTTTTCTGTGAAAAGAGGTACTACCCCGGACGAGAGGACCCATTTTTGCTGAAACCAGCATCAGCATGACTCTACCACCTTTAGAAAATATAGCTGTACTTTAACCCTATAGTTACATGTGTATTACATTGTTACTCTGCCTTTTAGGGTTGTAATTCTTAAACATCCCAAATCCTTTTCAATTAATGGGTTCTCTATTTCATAAAAAGGGTTTCTAATCAGAATGGTAATTGCACTGAGATTGATTATTTCAAACATACAAATACCCCAGTGAGTACTAGACAATTTGAATGCAACATTTTATGTGTACAGTCCGACCCAGTAAAGGGCTAATTGCCAGCTAGCCCCTACTAAATGTTCCAATATAAGTACTCTGGTGAAGCACGAGCACAAGTGTAAAGTAATATAGTACACAACTGTGATGTAATAATGAGAATTATAATTTTAAAAATGCTTATATGACAAATATACGATTTTCGTATCTCATATACTATTTGAGTATCCTTTAAAAAAAATAGGACTGAAAAATTTATTAATGGAGCGATAAATTGAAATCGAACCTATTATAAAAGAGTAATCCTATGTATATATTATTTTAATTCTAATATCATTCAAATCTATTTTATTTAATGTTAAAGTATATTGCAGGGGAATACCCCTCACAATTGAAAAGTGGGAAGCTCTCCAAGACCCAGAGGGTAGAATTACCGAAGTAGATGGTGTCAAACAACTCATATTTAGAGGAGTAAGTTTTTAATCTATATAAATTTAACATTTGTTATTAGGGGATTCCCTATATAAAAAGTTTTATATTTTTCTTTTTTTTTTTGCTCACCTTAACAATATTTTTATGGTAATTTACAATGATTATTTTTAGGGTGTAGTACCTTCTATAAGGCAGTCTGTATGGAAATACCTACTTGATTATTATCCATGGAACATGACTCACAGTGAAATAAGAGCACACCAGAAGAAAAAGACTGAGGAATACTTCTCTATGAAGCTACAATGGCGGTCCATGACCGAGGTGCAGGAAGCCCGGTTCTCAGAGTACAGAGACCGAAAGAGTTTAGTGGAGAAGGATGTGAACAGAACGGACAGGACCCATCCGTTCTTCGCCGGTGACAACAATCCGAACTTGGTTGTGTTACAAGATATTCTGATGACGTATGTCATGTACAATTTTGACCTCGGTTATGTGCAAGGTATGAGCGACATTCTAGCTCCATTGTTGCTCTTGCTGGGCAACGAGGTGGACAGTTTCTGGTGTTTCGCCGGCTTCATGGAGAAAATTGTGAGTACTAAAAAATGTTTTATTTATTTACTAGCTTCTGTCAGCGCCTTACATTCACCTACAGTGAATATTTACTTTAGGCTAACACTGATACACAGTGGAAGCTTTCAGAAAAAAAAAAAACGATTTTGAAACATTCTCCATTAGTGCTCTGCTCCCATTGGTCCCTGCGTGTTGATATTATAAGCTATAAGTCCTCTTTGATATATGAGGTATCTAACACTTAAAACAATTTAAATATCGGACCAATATTTCATGAGATTAGCGCTTTCAATCTACTAAAGAAACAAACCCTCTAGCTTTATAATAGTATAGACTACTCTTCTCTCGTACTTAACTACAGTCCTCATTCAAATTACAATAACTTTTGATAGAGTGGACCGCTTTTAATGAAACAAAAAAAAAATTGTTACTCCTGAAGATATGTTTTATGCTGAGGTTTTATTGTGAACTCAGTACTTTAGCGGTGATGCGTCGTCACACAAACAGACAGACATTTATAAAAATAATTGAAATGTATTCTATTACTTATTTCGAGACACCTGCAACAATTTTTTTAATGAAAATCTATAAAGTACAGACATTTACATTCTTATTAGAGCTATATAGATGTATAGATATGTAATGGTTTTCTTTACGGAGTAGCGTATTTGTTTCCGAGTTTATTGTGTTGTCTTTGACTCAATCGTGACAACCGTACACAAAATATAACACACGCAATAGTGACAACCAAGTAGAATATTAAGTTACTGTACCCGATTGGGATGTAACTACCACACACATTGTGATAAACGTATCAAAGTGCCACTCTTTTATTTTTGGCGATTAACAACCTGAGTCAAGGCGTGTCTTTACCATAAGGTACAATGCAGTCACTTAGACGTGCTTTAATAAAAAAAATTGTCTGTGATATATGATATGTCAAAATAAAATGTAAAATTAACGATACAGGCATCAAATTTTGACATGGACCAAGCCGGCATGAAGCACCAGCTGTCCCAGCTCCAACAGCTGTTGATGTTCGCGAGTCCAGAACTAGCCCAGCACTTAGCCCAGAAGGACTCTGGGAATATGTACTTCTGTTTCAGGTGGCTCTTAGTATGGTTCAAAAGGGAGTTCTCACACATTGATATCATGCGGTATGTAAGAATATTGTCTTTTTAATTACTATCTGTGTTTATGATTTTATTTAAGTTTGTCATTTGTATGAGTTTGTTGTGTTTTTAGAGATTGGCTCCCAAGTGCAGCTTCTAGAATGTTTCGATATTATAAGGACGAGTATAAGTGTGTGTAAGACTTAATTAAATTGCTCTTAATTTGTGATTCTAAAAATTTTTCCGTTAACTAAAAATATTGGTTGATGATAAATTTGAGTTCATGACTTTTGACAAGTTATTTAAGTTATAGAAATTTTTCGATTGATGACACTGACAAATTTTTCGATTGATGACACTGACAAATTTTTCGGTTGATGACCATCGACAAATTTTTGGATTTATAATTTTCGATACATATTTAGGTTGTCCAGTTTTAACAAATTCTTTTTACTTCGTACATAATTTTTTTTCTTTATTGCCAGACTATGGGAGGTCCTGTGGACGGGGTTGCCATGCGCCAACTTCCATCTATTGATATGCGTAGCAATACTAGACACAGAAAAGGATGTATTTATAAGCCAAGATTATGGTTTCACAGAGATCTTAAAAGTGAGTATTAAATATCTTTATGTATATAATTCTTCTGTCAATGTGTGTCAAACCAAAATCAAAAATACTTTATTCAGTTTAGGCCCTAATAAGGCGTTTATGAACGTCAAAAACTACCACCGGTTTGGAAAACAAACCCAGCCATCGAGAAGAACCGGCAAGAAACTCCATCGGGTATATTTTTTTAACATATATTTCCAAAACATCATACAATAGTTTTTAGTGGATGTACAGAGAGGATTCAATTCCAGACATCACTATAGTTCACATACTGATCCACTCTATAATATTTTTTTGAGACTAAAACCCGCTTGACATGGCGCTTAAATTTAAAGTCCGGCAAATTGGTACAAGTTTTGGGACTTTATTGTAAAATACTATTACTTAACAAACTATTACTAGTTTTTGTACGTGTCAGTCACTACTAAACGGCAAGATAAATTTAATTGAACATTTTTGTTAGTGTTCAGGAGGATTTAAGAATGGTTTAGATCTGTAACTGAACCCGTTAAGTGGGTCTGTGGTTGATTTTTAGGATTTATTTTATTATCAAGGCAGGATATAGTCCGCCAGGAACGCTAGTATGAATATATAATTATTATTTGAAATCATAGTGATTTGATTGGACAGCTGTGAAATATTTTCATAGTTTAACATTTACTGGTGATGATGTGTGATGATACTAAAATTTCCCTAAATTATGATTTATTGTACATCAGATGATTTAAAATCGATAAAAAAATCTATCTAGGTCAGTGGTACTCAACAATTTTTTTAACGGGCCATAAACACGTTTCATTCAAGTTGCCGCAGGCCGCACACTACCAATATTTTGTTACTAAATAAAAAAAAAACGTACACGTTTCATTCAGGTTGACGCAGGCCGCAAACTACCAATATTTAGTTACTAAATAAAAAAAAACGTAATTTCAAATTAACAATGTATCAATATAGTGAAAAATAGTTGTCCAATAAAACAAGCTTAGTGTAACCCTTTATCATAAGGAACGCCATTACGGTCGGGTTATCTGGGATGTATTTAAGGGTGGTATGGTTTTAAAGGCGAAAAAACCGTATTTTTGTATGTTTTTTCTTTGCGGCGACATGAGTAGTATAATTAGTTGAAATATGTCAGAATTTTTTTTAATGAAAAAATATTGATAAATAAGCTTGTGAATGTTGAATCTCCAGAGGCGCCTTGAAAAAAACTGGTTTTGCGGTAAACATTATAATTCGTTACCGGATCATCTAAAACAAAAAAAAATGATATGTTGCAGTACTTGGAAGTGGAAAACTTGTTTTTAGCTCAAAAAGTCGCGGTTAATTTGTTATTAAATATGGAAAACAATAGAAAATTCTTCGTGATTACTTGTTGATTTATATGAAGTAATGATCAAATTTACAAAACGATCTGTTCAGTAGATTTTGAGGTCTAATGTTCACGAACTTCTATAATGACGTTTTCGGGAAAATCGATTTAAAGTTTTATATACGTGAAAATTTTAAATAAACCATCAATGAAAGAACATGAATGTATACAGTTATATAGTCATCAATTATCTATACAATAAATAATATACAATATGTACAAGGTCAGTTTACAACCCTTGAAAGGCACACAGACTGAGCAAGGGATTCGGAAAAACAAAGAATATTACGGCTGCTTTGCTACTAGAGGTATTGAACGCTTACCTCGTTTGTATAAAAATCAGGTATCACGGCCGGTTGTTCAAAACGCTGTAACTCCGTTAGTTTTACTCGGATTGACTTAAAATTTTTACACAATATTTTTGACATTCAGAAAAAATAAATGCAAAAAAACCTTAATTTACGCGACGTGCTCATAGTCTTTCTGATGGGCACAAAATTTAAAATAATTGAAAATAAAGTATAACGCGTGGGCCAATTACAAAGACAAGGCGGGTCTCGAGTTGAGTATAGTTGGTCTAGATTAGTGACAGGCAAACTTTTTTAATGGCAGGCCACAAAGTTTAAGAAATTCTAGAGAAGGGCCAGAATTATAGACAAAAAGGCATTTTGTATTAAAACTTTTAATAAACAAAATACCCTTTACTTTTACACCTCGTTACGCGTGTGAGATATATGGAATTGGAATATTTAGGATGGATGAACCCTCGGCGGGCCGGATTAAATACTTTTGCGGGCTGTACTTTACCCATCACTGGCCTAGATCATTTGACACTTATATTATAACGCCACAATAATACGTTACACACATATGAAGCCGGAGAGGATGGAGTGTAGTAATGAAATATAATTTTTTTTCAGCACGTAAACGACTTATCAATGAGCTTGGACGTCGACAGGATATTAAGTTCTGCTGAAGGTATATACCACCAGGTCGTGTCAGCGCCGCACCTCACTGACCCTATACGGATAACCCTCGGCCTGCAGCCACTGAACTTATCCACCACCTCTAACTCGGATACTGAAGACATCCGGACAGCTGGTACATCAGAGCCCCCACCCAACGGTAATGATAATACCAATGAAGGATACCTCGGGCAGGACATCGACGAAGTTATGTATCAAATCGGATTGGATATGCACTTTTGAGAAGTCCTAGAGAGGCTATAACCCTAGTAAACAAATAGCCTTAATTTGACAATACAAATTAGGTCACATATATGTAACGGTGACCTCAATGACCCAAGCATGATGTCAAATTAAGGTCATTCGTTTATAATTTTTGAACTCAATGCCAGTGTTTCCCAACGTAGGGCCCTCGCCCCACAGGGGGACAATTTGATAGTCAAGGGGGAGAATTTAAAAATGGACTCGACAAGACTAACTCTTTCGATTTGGGTTATTTAAATGCAATACTAGATTATATCGTATTACAAAAAAGCAAATTAAAAAAAATGATATAAATAATTATCGGGTATAATTTCGTTTGACGTAGGTACCAAAACATCAACTGAGTAATTAGAGTCGTCAAGTAAGTTTTTCATTATATGTTTTGAAATTTTAATTTCGATGTTTTGATAACAATTTCATAGTGATTTCTTTCTAAAACGTATAATTTATATTTCTTAAGCGAACAAAATAATTTTTAAAGGTTAAAAAGTATGTATCGGGGGGTGCATTAAAATTTTAGAAATGCTAAGGTGGGGCATGGCCTAAAAAAAGGTTGGGAATCACTGGTTTATGGATTCACTTTAACATTTCATTTTTTCATACTAAGTGCCATAAAGTAGCTTAATAAAATTATTAATAATGTACTAGAGAATTGCACTACACATAATTTTCACCGATTAAAATTAAAAATAACAACAAAAAATGTACATGGTGTTAAAAATCATATAATAAATTTAAGAATTGCAATGAGCATGACATTAAGGTGACTGCACTCACCTGACCTCCAATTAAAATTATATGATTTTCAAAAATTTATCATTTCAATGTGAACGTTATGTGTTTTTTTCTACATCGAAACGAATAATATATTGCATTTAAAATCATTACATATTTTAAAACATAATCTTATGCCACGTCTGTCTGTTTGTCTGTTCGCACTAAACTCTAAAACGACTGGACGGATTTTCATGCGGTTTTCACCAATAAATGAAGTGATTCCTGAGGAAAGTTTAGGTGTATAATTTGTCAAGTTCTTTTTTTATTATCAAGGCGGCACAATGTACGCCGCACCCGCTAGTACTTGTGAAATTATATGTTTTCTTTGCACCAATGTTTTTCTAAATTAAATATAAATAAATACACATTACGATGTGTAAATGATTTGTGCATAAATAACAAAATATATTCTCGTTTAGGTATGTTAAAATTATCAAAGAAAAAAAACGAAATATAGCGTGAATAACGGTGGAAGCAATAACCATAAATATAACTATAATATAAATGCATGAGTTGCTTTAATATGCACATTGCTTGCTTTTTTTAGGGTGTTATTACACAAATTTAATAATATGTATGTAATAGTATATTCATGTAATTGTGACATAATGAAAATGGAGCATTTTTAAGTTAATTTGGTATCTATATAAAAGAGAAAATATTAGATGAACTAAAGAATATAATCAGAAACTTTAATTTTAGATAAAAATAAGGTTGTGGCGATTAAAAGATAATGTCAATGTAATATTTTATCTACACATTTGAATATACATAGGTTAAATATTACAAATGTTTCATTTACACATTTTAAATACTTTTAAATAATTAAATTTTATTTCAATGATTCATACTTGTTATCATGTGAACAGAAACAAAAAAGTAATCCGTATCGTGTGACGTCACTCCTTCCGAAACATTGTTTTGATATTTATATTTTCGTTTATTGGTACTGAGAGTGTTATTTCGAATAACGTGACATCAATCCTACTCCATGTGATTCGTCGATGTTTAAGCGGGATTTTTAACAAAAACTTATTTTTTTATATTCATATATTATACTACCATTATTATTATATTAATTTCACTAAAAAGGAGTATTTAATTGAACAACTTTGTTCAAAGTGCAAATATAAATTATAACATACATACTGTATGTTATGTATTTATTATCGAATATAATAATGTGATATTTATCCGGAACATGGCATTTTCATTGCAATTATTCTTGTAAATGTGAATAAATAATAACTTGTCAAAATGAAGCAACTGAATATTAATTTTTTTGTAAAACGTTCTTTGTAGGAGATAAAATACTTTTTTTGTATAGATTTCCATGAATATCCAAAAATTATTTTCAATGGTTAATTTATTGGCTAAGTTAGATGTTTTCAAAGGGTTGTGTAAAAAAAAGTAGTTTAATTATTTTTGAATAATTATATATGTTTTTCATAGTTTTTACGTTCTTATTATTCAGGCAGAATTTATAGATAATGTTTTATGTCATTTTTTAAATAAAATTATGGTTAGTCGTATTAAAATGTTCTTTTTTTTCTATTTCAGGATATACTCGAATATAATGGATTAGAAATAAAAATAGTAACGAAAACTGTATGGGCTCTTCTCGCTTAAGGTGTTGCATGTAAATAAATAAATCAGATTTACAACAATAAATGGTTCAATTTTAAAGGTTCCTGGTAATGGATTTTAATTATTTCAATGTATTTATTTATTTTGGACCGTAACTTCAAATGTTTCTATAAGTTTCCGAATATAATATAAATTTAAACCTAAAACGGTGAGTATTAAATTCATTGAACACGTAATCTAAGTACCAGGACGACCGAGCCTACCTCGGTTCTATAAAATACATTTTAAAATTAAAATAAACTGTTAGGTTTGCCTCACAAAATTGGTATTATTTTAACAAAAAAAAAAATCTCTCTTATAATTATAATAGTAAATTTTTTTTAATTAAAATAAACTGTTAGGTTTGCTTCACAAAATTAAGGTTTGCTTCACAAAATTAGCATTTTTTTACAAAAAAAAAAAAAATATATAAAAAAATACCTCATAATTCGATTCGAACTGGGGTTAGACGGATTTTCGAAGCAGCCGATTTTCATCCGAGCTATTTTTGTTTTGACAGCGGCGGTGAATTGTACGTTTATATTCTATCTATATTTTTTCATTGCCTGAAAACTCGGATAAAAAAAGTTTTGTATGAATGAAATTTAGCTAGATCAATTTATCGTCCCCGAAACCACCTACATACTAAGTTTCCCGGAAATCGCTGACATGGCTCGGAAACGGTTCTGAGATCCTGAATATATAACAATATAAAAATAAACAAGAATTGTTCGTTTAAAGATATTACATAGGAACTTATACACGGACCCCTAAATAAGTTAAGTTCTGTGTAAACAATTGTTTGTAGACGGATTTATAAATAAATGGTTTTTAAATACTTATTAATATTTTTCTAAAAATCTTGTTCTATACTTAAATATTTTTCTGTGAGATACAGTTGGATCATCCCATAAATCCATGTGGTCCATGTGGACCCTTCCAAGAAACTTTGATCTGAAACAATCATCATTCTGTCCGGGTGTTACTAGGATCACACAGAACATGAATTCATTTCAAAAATAACTTATATTACATGACCCGAGATTGACTACACACTTGAATGATGCTTATTTGGTACTAGCCACTGCCCGCGACTTCGTTCGCGTTCTCAATAGGAAAAAACATCCCGATTTTGAAACATTTTTCACCTGTGCTCCGCTCCTATTGGTCTTAGTGTGATGATATATAGCTTATAACCATTCGATGAATGAGCTATATAACACTGAAAGAATTATTCAAATCGGACCAGTAGTTCCTGAGATTACCCCCTACAACGTCACAACATCACAAACTTTACCTCTTTATAATATTAGTATAGATTAAAAATGTGTTGTTTATTTTGTTAAGCCAAACTGCTCTATTACTGAAGCCCCAGTTTCCGATGGTAATTTTTTTAGTATTTTTAATAAGCAAACTATTTATGTTGCACATGTCACTATCCCTTCATTTTTTTTTTAATAAATGCTAAAACATAGTAAATTACATTATTACCCCTTAATACACACGATCTGTTTTTTTTTTTTATTTATAAAATTGAGCTTTTTCTGAAATTATATTTGGATATAAGGGGCCATTCGGTATTACGTAAACAATAATGAGGGAGGGGGTCATTGATTTGCTTATTTTTGATGGCTTACGGGATGGGGGATCTGGGTTGAGATTACGTCAACAATAAATGTTTACGTGAGCATGGGGAGGGGAGAATCAGCATTGCTTACTTTTGCTGAGCAGGGGGAGGGTCGATCAAAAGCTACAAATATTCTGCTTACTTGATCGGTCTATAAATCACAGATTAATACATACAAATAGTTTTCAATATTACCTACGTATGAACTGTAATATATATACCAGTAGCTTGTTATACATTGGTGACGTTAGTACCATAAAAATATGAGAGTAATTGTAATTCTGAATCGTATTTTTTCGGAGATCTATATATTAATAAACGTAAAGAGCAAAACGTTATCAATACTGAGTAACATAATTTAAATGTAGCATCAAATAAATAACATACAATTATTATCAGCAACTCTATGTGATTCTTGTAAAACCAATATGTGGAGCCTTTAAAATCACCATTAATTATTGTAAACTGGATATTTGTTAATATTTTTGTACTGATTAAAATTAATAGATTATCATCTGAAACATGCCTGATTGCATATTTTTGCATGTAGAAATAACACGTAACTAGATATCTTTATACATTTTTGTATTACGGAAATAGAAAAATATGAAAAACCTAGGAAATGTCACTTATAGATAACAGAAAAAAAACTCTAATTTACTATTTGAAAACAATTTTCAGTTTGTCTTTAATAAAACTTTGCTGTGTTGTTTATGATATAGTATATAAACACACAAATAAAAGTATTATTTTTACATAAAAAAAATTCAAATAATTAATTATTTTATTTGTCGAACTCCTTCCACAAACTCATTTTCATTTTACAAGTTGAAGATATGGTATATGAACCGATTATTTCATATTAAAATTTACACATAGTTGAGGTGGCCACCCTTTTTTGAGTCGTCTGGTGCCTTGCTAGGCCAGCAACTTAGTCAGTTAGAGAAAAAAAAAAAACCTTTTTTGCGGGAAATACCAAGATTTATACAATAATTTCGAAGAATTGAGGGATCAGATCGTTCGGTATTCCATTATTAAAAAATTAAAACTGTCACTTTAACAACATTTAATTAATCGGAGGAGTTATTACTAAAACAAGTGTTTACAAGATTAAATGTGAATATGATTTATTGTCATTTATAATTACAACATAACAAAGGATGGCAACCCTGGGTATAAAACTTGTATAAATGTATATATTTTAGGTTCTATTTATGTAAGAACTAAATTATTATATACTTTGTTGTTTTTTGTTATAAAAGATATAGTGGATTATTAGAAAAGTAGACTTTTCGTTAGTAAATATTAATATGTTTTTATCAAACCACCTACTTTATTATTGTACCTACTTGAAACACTTGAATATTCTAATTTTTAATTAAAGCTCACCTTTTTTTGGAAATGTCTTTTATTGACTCTTTAGACGAAAAAAAAAATACTAAGTTACTTTTTCTCTCATTTTCATAAGTTTATCATTGTGACAAATGCAATTAGGGTTGGTAGTTTTTATAGTATGTATTTTGTTGATCCGATGAATGTGATTAATGTTAAATAAAAGTCAAAATGAGATCATTCGAATATTGTAATTAGAGAATATATACACTACAGGTTTAATACATTCATTGACATTGACGAATGAGATCTTAAATGGACGTTAAGTCCGTAACGAGTCTGATATGATTTATCACACAGGTGACAGTGGAAATTTTTCACACCAGTGTGAGTCAGAGAATGTCTTTGTAACTCTGATTTAGAGAAAAACCGTTTCCCGCAACTGTCACAACTGTATTTCTTCTCTTTTAAATGATTCTTCCTAATGTGAGAACTCCGGGAGCTTGAAGATATAAATGTTGCATTACAAACTTCACATTTGTGATTCCTTGTCCGTTTATGGTTCCATAATACATGTGAATGTAAGCCACCGGGTACTTTGAATTTTTTCGGACAATATTTACAACTGTATGGACGATCATTCCCATGTGTCAGCATATGTATCCGTATGTATCCAGGTGGATAAGATTTTCCGCACTGATCACACTGGCGTAACAACTTATCAGAAGAATTCCTATCCTTAGTCTGTGTATTTGGTTGACACAAATGCTTGTTTAATTGTTCTTCATTGAAGAAACCTTTCCAACAGTTTTCACATAAATATGGTCTTGCATGCAGCTTTCTATGCAAGATTAGGGACCGAAAATCGTCAAATTTCTCATTACAATAATCACAGTCTCTGCCTATCACTGATTTCACTGGATGGTTGTTGGTACAATGTTCAGTTAAAGCCTTTACAGATAAAAATTCATCTTTACACTCGACACAGTATATTGGTTTTAATTCATCTTCACTTGTGATGTGTGTTTTATTGATTTTTTTTCTTATTCTATGTTTTATTGCATCTAATTTAAGATCATCTGAATCATAATTGTAGTCAAAGTTGTCACTTGCAGAGCCCGAACACTGGCTTTCCGTTAATGTTTTATTGCTTGATTCTATTAGAACTTTGAAGGAATATGTGAAAGTGAGCTGATGGACACAATTAATACATATATTATCTGGTAGTAATGGGTCTGTTGTTACCTAAAAATGATAAAAGTGACCTATAGTGGCAGATGTCAATAATGAATATTGGTTATTATTCAAATACAACGTTTTAAAATTAACCCTCTGCACTCAAGAGCTTCTGAGCGGGGAGCCATTTAAAATGTCAGTGACAAATGCCGGTCATAAGTATGCGAAGTGCTAAATCAGATGAGGCACAAAAGTAGGATAAAGTCATCAATTGAATTATTAAAAGAATCAATCTTTAAAGAAATTAATGTAATTAACAGAATAAATCAAAGATTCAAAGAAATATATCTATTCAGTCTCCTAAATTGATGAATTTTATATTGTTATTAGTAACTCACTTTCCTACATGATGGTACCAGTGGTAGCTTTGACGTTCATAAGTGCCTTCTCAGGGCCTAAATTGAATAAAGGATTTTTCGATTTTGACATGTCTTTTCAGGTAAAATGGTTTTTTTTTCTAAACTTGATAACTTGAACATAGAGCAGAATTGAATGATGATATAAGAATATAAAGCTAAGAACTTTCTATTTGAAATTATTAAGCATAATAGAATATAAATGGAATTTGTAATGGAATATTACAACCACAAAACCAAAAAGCATAAATTGATTTCTGCTAGATTCTTTATGAGGTTACCCCAATAAACTTCCTATACCTCTTGTAGATATTTCTGTAAACATTGTAAAGTTTAAGACAACATTAAAAACAAATAATTGACATTATAAATGAACAGTAGACAAATTCGACAGAAAAAATGCAGATCTATAGTTGTACTGTAAGTATAACCATATTTTAATACTGTATAGTTTAACAATTTTTGTAGCTACATTTTAATCTTTAATTTATAAAATTCCAGGGTTTTCATTACTCTCTTCCCCAAAGAGGGTTTATCAGTGTTGTAGTGATTAAACATTTCTAATTTAATAACATCTCTGAGCATCTTTCGATAATGATTAATTATTTTAGAAAATATAAATGACTTCTAAAGGTCACAGTTTTAATAACACAAATTTTTGATAAAAGTACTTAACTAGTCCTAAAGTCAATGTGTAAAAGAATAATTCAAGACGAAACTAAAATGTAATATGAAGTTAAGTTAAAAAAATATGCATAAATGAAATTTTAACTTAAAATTAATAAAGGAACACTTTTTTTTTACGTGGGGAAATCCCTTTTGGATACCCACCCTCCTGGGGGAGAGGATGGGTTATGTCCGACTCGCACGGACTAAAACCCCACGGTGTACCGACAGACCGTGACGTTGGGGCAGCAAGGGATCGTTCTACGCTGTTCCCCTTGAATAGCCGCCCCAACAGTCGACCCGGCGGAAGGTTGCCGCCGGGCTCCTAACTATAGAGAGGCAGCTGGGTACACGCCAGCTGCCCCCTCGTCCGCCGGACCTGTGCAATGAGGGGATGAGCCCCCGGACTACATCCCCTCAGGTCTGGCTACGGGGGCAGGAGGAGTTGGGCAAAGCGCCGCCTCCTCCTGCCGGTCCTCCTATGGTGAAGACGGTCACTGGGGGGATCCGCCTCGCGGGCCCTCTCCGCTGCCTCCTTTTGCGAGATGACTTCCTCGCAAAAGGAGGCCACTGCTCACCACGCCTGTTCGCTGCCGAGCATGGACGAGACCACGCTCGGCAGTAACAAATCCTCTCCTAACACCGCCACCAGAGTGCGCCGCTCCACCTCCCTCGCAATCTTCCTCAACGCCGCACTCATGGCAGGTAGCGGTCGGCTCCCTGCGATCGATCCAGTACAGGTACCACCCGTAACAACTGTGTCCGGTCAGCACCTGCACCAGCCTGAACGACAGGGAGCCCCATCTCCTCCCAATCCACTCCCGCAGGACCGGGCGAACGGCGTCGACAGTGTGCCTCCAGAAGCGCGTGTCCCCAGGTCCTGTATCCACCTCCCTATAGCCCCCTCCCGCAACTCCCGCCTTTTAACTTCTGTCTCCCTAGGAGCCGGATGCTCCCCACTATGCCTCTTCGCCGCCGTGAATTCGTACACGGCGGCGAGCACCCCAGCTTCCAGCTCCCAGGGAAGGAAGCCGACGAGCGTAAAGGCCGCCGCCGATGACACCGTCCGGTATGCCCGGATTGCCCTCAGTGGCACCGTACGCTGCGTACTGCGCAGCGCGCGCACATTGGTGGTACCGAGGGCATCAGCCCAGACCTGTGCCCCGTAGGCGGCCATCGCCCACACAACTTCCATGAAGAGTCGACGGCACCGGGCCCCCCAATATTGAGGAGCAACCGGAATAAAGGAATACCTGCCATAAGCAACTGTAAAAGCATAATATAACATGCACATAATTACAGACGCAAGAGTACAATCAGAGTAGAGTATTACATTTTATAATATTTGAGCAATCCCGAAGTCACTGCATACATTGAAAGGAATCCCAGCTTAGGGTTATAAAAAACTGCCCTAGCGTAGGTTTTCAGTTGGGCCCCAATGTGTGTAATTTAGATTAAAAATTTTTTCACTGGAGTTTTTAATCTTACACAAATTCCAAAGAATTAAAATTATCGCAAATATTTGCTACTTACTTGCAAAATGAAGTATCAACAGTAGACGTATTATTTGTCTCATAAGAGGTACGAAGTGTTAATAGAGAGTAGAAATATGTTTATCTGTACACACTAGGTTATAAATCTAATTACCTTATAGTTATAAAAATTCTGTAATATATCTGATATTTTGACTTCATCTCTTCCAATTATAATAGTAGAATTTATATTTCTCATCTCTTTTTTGCTGCTTAAACACGTCCTACAGCTGTTTTTGTAATTCATTATTTGAAAAATTTATAGTGTTATGATAATTTTTTAAACATATCACAAAAACAAATATACAGCTGCACGAACAAAAATTGATTCAATTTTGTCATTTCTTAGAAGTACTTGCCATTCGGACTATTGAATATGCGTCTTTTGAGTCTCCATTTTTACTATCTTTAAATATTGCGTGGCCCACTAATTCCCGTTTTAAAAGTATCCAAAAGGTTTTATTAGTACCTCAAAATAAGAAATAGTTGCTATTCCACTTATATATAATTACTAAATTATACTACACCAAATATCAAGAACATTATGTACATAAAGTAGAATAAAATAATGTTGCTCATGAGTTAATCTATAAATCATAAGATGACGAATTCAGATTCTACCAACAACTTGTGACAATTTTGACGAATCTCAATATTACGAGGCCAAAAGCTCACGCAAGTTTTTTACATGGGGTAAATTCCTGTTTCAGTTTGTTCTAGGATCATTGAATCTTATAAGAAAAAAAATGGGAATCATACCCAAAAAGTAGTAAATGATCAATACAAGATAAAAAATTGGTTGTCTGTAAAGTAGGTTCCTGGAGAATAATTTTACATGATAATGTCATAAGAAAACATTGATGAAAATAGCATAATTTTATTAGTTGTATTGAATTATTATGACAAGATTGATCAAAAATTGACAAAACAGTTCACGTGTAGGTTTTGTGCTGCTGCTGTTTCTTTTCTACTTGGACGCATTAACCGATGGAGTGGAGAGATTGATGCGTCACAAGCCGAACGCTTATGCTGATCGCGTCTCTCTGTCGTTTGTTCCACGTTCTCGCTTGCATGCTTGGCTAAGGCGGAAGTTAACATAACATTTCATGCGTGCGACAGCGTTCATCGATTTAGTAGACGTTATGAAGTACAAAGATATTAATATTACAAATTTTAAATGCCGCATTTATTACCTAAAATTAATTTAAATATTGTTGTAGAATATAAATAACAACGAGCGGCCTTTGAAAGTGTTAAAATGACAATGTGAAGTGCAATCAATAATTGCAAATAAGACTTATTGCGTGGTTACCCAGCAATAAATATGACACGTAATATGTGTAAGGTCACGTATTTACTAGATAGCCGTATTATTTTTGAAATTACAACAGCCAATTAGGAAGAAGACAGAAAAAAATATTCGCGAATTATAGCACAGTTATGTAACTCTACCCATATGACTTACATATATGGAAATTAGATTGAACCATCCTTATTAAGGATGGCAATTTTATGAACGATAAATAAACAAATAAAAATAAAACATTTTTCGAAAGAAAAGTAAAAGCGCTCGCTGCTTATATTCACTTGTAAACACGTAACATACAATAGTAAAATCCAACTACATATTCATCGTATATAAATAATTTTATAGATACTAATTTTGGTTTATTCTTCACATGATTATTGTATAATTTTATAATGGTGCCTAAACGTTCTGAAACTTAAGTTCCTATTTTTTTGTTGCATGAACTATGAACAGCCCAAGCCGAGACGTGCCGTGCACCCTTGAGCTAGTTGCCAAAATAAAATAGGCTGAGTGCTTTAAGCATTAGCCTTAGTAGTTCTATGAAGCTGTAAAGCACCTTGCCAGGTCAATACCGATTTCAAATATATTATTAGGTAGCGCAAATATTCATATTTTATTTTATTTGGTTGAATTAATAATGTATTTATTTTTCGCTTTTCAGTGCCGTATGAGTTTTGATATCGAAGTCGGTTCAATTTTTTTATATGTAGATATTAGATATATTTTTATTAAGGCTTTTTATAAAGTGTTTAACATATTTTAAACGTATACCATTATTTATTATCGTTGTATTTAAGGAATTGAAAGGTAAAGGAATATTTAATTCACCTTGCAACAACTGGCGTGAGTACTTACAAAAACATTCGTTATTGAAGTTAAACTTCTAAAGCGGCTTCCAATAAGGTTGCGTTATGGGTACAAGGGGTATGAAAGCACTGTTGCGTTAAACGTTCAAAGCTAGAAACTATATGATTTAACTAAAAATCAATTTCTACCCCTTCTTGTTTTCATTTCCACATGACGAAGTTTCACATCTTCCGCGTAGAGGGACGCCACGCACTATTTTTTTTGTATAATATTAAATTTCAAAATTTCAGGAACTTAAAACTAAAAATAAGTTGGTTTTATTTTATACTAGCTGTTACCCGCAACTTTGTCCGCATGAAATTTAGCAAAAAATTGTTGTTCACTGTAAACATGTGCGTAAGACATGTGTTGTACTGGTCTCTATATGGTACTATATAATTGAAATTCATATATCGGCACCTATGAATGTAATTTGAATAATATCGTATTTTTGGTCATTTTGGCACCCGTTTCGTTTTATTTACCGCGCTTTCATGTACATAGATTAGTAACCATAGTGACATATAAGAATATTTTATCGAGTTCAATACGCACTATTTAAATTATCCTATATGAAAAACTACTTAGACCGATGTAAAATTTTATATCTTGATTTATATTTATGCAAGATTTCAAGACGTCGCCAGCTTATTCATTATTTACAATTCAACATTTTTATTATTAATAGTAATTTTGAAGATAGAAGGGTCTTTCTGATAAGACATTAGACTATAAACGTATTATATGGCTTAAAACAAGAAGAAAAATGTATCATGTCATTGTCATTACATTACGTTAAGTCGTCGATACATTTTGCAATGGACGTTACTTTCTTTTATTTTAACCTAAACATACAAAAGTAAACCTTATTATATTTACCCAACATACATTGTTATACCTCAAAAGGATGCAGCGTTTTCGATGAAAACACCCAGGCGGTTTGACTTTTTCCAACTTGTCTAACATTTATTATTATATTTCAACTAATCAATATAAAAGCTTCATAAGTTCATATACTAAATCGTTCCTCCTGAATTACTTTATCTACTGGTGAAAACAGTATGCGGATTTGTTCAGTAGTTTTTGAGTTTATTGCGAACAGACAGACAGACAGACGCGGCAAGGGACTTTGTTTTATACTATGTAATGCATCATCAGTACTATAATGATACGATACTCAGAGTTTTACTGGCAACACTGGACTGGTTGACGCTGTTGACAGCAAACAGCAAATGCTCATAAAAAACATCTATGGTATCATAGATAAGATACTATATACTAAGATAGATGAGCCACTCGCGT
>JACEII010000033.1:4757565-4785116 GCA_014332785.1 Antheraea mylitta
TATGTGAGTATTTAATAAGTTTGTGTTCCCTTAGCAGAAGATTGCGTTACCTTCCATACATTGTTTTTATTTCGTGTCGTTCTATGGAAGTGGCACTGGTATGTATGGTATATTGTTTAGTGAACGAATTATGTGGGTATAATGTTTTTTCAACCATCAGACGAACAGTCACAATCGGTAACATTACAAAGTAACCCTCGCCGTCGGAGAAAAAAGAAGAATCCAAATAAAAAGAAACGGATCCATGCTTTTAAAAGCAAACAGCCAAAATTAGCAATCACAATGTCTTCTTGGGCGGATAGTTTTATTACGGCCGCTACATGGCAAATGCAGCATCAGGTGGCCTATTGGAAATCAAAAGCCAGAGCGTTGGAATACGAAAACAGGATATTACACGAAATAATACGGAAAAATACTACTTGTACAACCACTAATGACTTCAATCCAGAAGTATCAGTGAATAGTGATCTCAACATAGAAAATGAGGAAGATGAAGAACATGAAGAAGACGAAGAGTATGAAGAAGATGATAATTTTGAAGTGAGCGAAGAATTTATTCAGTTTTTAAGAGATAATGCTAAGTACAAAGAGGATGCGAGGAAGGAACGGGACATGTTAAAAGCTAAGAATAGTGAAGAAACCAATGAAATATTAGAACCTCCGGGGAAAAGTGATGATAGTGTAGACAAATTTAAAGAGTTGTACGGGAAAGATTGGCAGAGAATTGCAGCTTTAGAAATGTGTACACAGTGTGATTTCATTGAAAATGTCGAGAAGCATAAACCAATGTATTGGCCAAACTTACCATTAAATTTCAATTTTAGTTAGTAGTATCTAAAACTGGCTACTCGGATACCCAGCATAGTATTACAAAAGTATGATTTTTTCACAAGTCAACCTAACCTAACTGAATTGATATGAACAATATCAATCACATTGTCCCAAATTGTTAAATAATAAAAAAAAAATACTTGTTGAAATGAAACTCTAAATATTTATGTATTTGTTATTTTTTTCTCAAGCAGACTATGCTGTTGACCTATCAAGGTCTTCTTAACAGCTTCACTGGACTATATATTTGATCTTTTTATATCTAAGTTTCATACATTTATTCACTAATTATGAGTATCTCCATAGATGATTTGTACCAGTCTCATTTTGTTGAGAATATTTATTTGATTTTTTTTTATGCACCAATCAACTTGTAACTATGAGATATTCTCAAAATTGTGTAGGTACATTAGTAGGTTAACACATGTTAACGTACAAAAAGTACAAAATTTATATTGACTCATGTCTAGTTTTTTCTAAAATGTGTTATTAGAACATTTGCCTGTGTCTATAATTATTTTGAAGTCCAATGTAATACCATATTTAATCTTGTATAGTAAATACAATTGCATTATTATTCACTTCTATGCTCAATAATAAAATCATGGTGTTAAAAAAGGCTTTCTATTAAAACGTTCTGGGAAAGATTTGAAATAATGCAAAAAAATCTCTGTACTTATTAGTCTCTAAAAATATCTTTATGTATATTACAAATCCTACAACAATATGTCATAAAAAATACTTATGTGTGCAAAATGTGTATAAAGAATAATATATACTAATGAGATATGTGTGCACAATGTAACTCGATCTAGATGTTTTCTCAGGAAAAAATATTTACCCATAGTGTGACTTTTACTAACTACATTATTGTTTTTTATTCTTGACAAATGTTTAATTTACATCAAATACCTGAGTGGCTAAAACGTAGCTCCATAGATTCTGATCTTACTTTACCATATGTTACTATGGTCATATATTTTATTTATTTAATAATTTTATTTAATCATGTAATATACTTTTCTAATTTCAATATCTCATTTTTTATATGTCAATGTTCTTACATAGATATAAAAACGATGAGGAAATAAATAATATTTCTTAAATATCTTTTTTTTTTTTCGATCTGACTACACTATTGACCTAGCAAGATCTTAACAGTTTCACCGGACTACTAAGGTGAGCGCTTAGGGCACTCAGCCGAACTTATTTGACAACTGGCTCAAGGGTGCAAAGTACACCTCGGCTTGGACTGTTACCTGATACATGCAATTCGCAACGTATCTGAGCTAACCTAAGCTAAGCTAACTATTCATATATATATGAGTTGTTGAAACATATGTGTACTAAGCATACATTTAACAATTCTTATATATATATGTATATTGTATCGGATAATTTTCTAAACTATTTCAGGTCGATAAGGGAAAGAAACAAAACCATTCCACTTTCATGTGTTAGCATGTATGCTTGCATGTGTGTGGGGCTGATATGTGTAATGTTATAGCAGTGATGTAAGATTTTTTGTCACGCGAGCAGCTTACTCAAGGGTTCCATATTGATATCTTTTTTATTTCTCTTGAGATGTATAGATATAGTATATATGAGTTGTGTGAAGAATAATATCTATATGATATATTCTAATACTGAATTAAAATCTGGTAAAAGAGTGATAAGTATGGCCTGCTTAGGTAGGCGGTAAGACAATGATAATTGCTTAATACTTTATAGATGTTAGCTTTAGATCCTAAATCTGGTGTTAAATGAAGATGATTTTAAGTCAGCAAAACGATAATCCTCTTAAGCCTGGTTCTCAAATGCACCTGTCAAAAAACATCAGCAGGTGTTTGGTGGCAGATTTTTACCTTGCAGATGACAGGAAAGTATTAAATTTTTTACTATCATGCAAAACCTCTTTAGTTTTGTTTTTCATTCTATTTTGTAGGTCACCATTCAGCATCGTGGGTGGAGTTTAACCCCTGGATCGACCAAAACTATAAGGGCATAAGTTTCGTACAAACAAAACAAATACAAACAGCTGTTTGTAGATGGTAGAGCCACTTTGAAGCTAATATGGTTTCAGCATGAATGGGTCGGCTCACCAGGGATACTACCATCCTCTTACAGAAAACCGACGTGAGGTAATAGTGCTTGCATTGTTGCGTTTCGTTCGGTTATAAAGAGCGTCGGAGGCCCACCTCACTTCCCCTTTCCTCCTTTCCCCCTCACTCTTCCCTATACCCCCCAAACACACTGGTTCAACGCACTTGCGACTCCCCAGGTGTTGCAAGTATTTATGGCCGGCGGAGATCACTTACCATCAGGTGACTCGTCTGTTCGTTTGCCTCTTATGATATAAATAAAAACAATGTAAACCTTATGATGCACTGGTCAACACATTTGTTTAAAAAGTACCGTATTTATTACAACATTTTAAAAATATGTAATAGACCAGTCGAAGGGTAAGAGTAACACATATAAAGCATTATTTCTTTTATAATACACGCATGTTAGTACACATTCATCTGATGTATGTAGGTGTGCTACCAAACCTCACAAAGTTCATGAGTGTAACGACGCACATATGTATTGAGCGCTCATAGTATAATATAATTTCGTAAGTGACAACTAAGTGACTAGCGTCAGAACCACAATATGTGACAATTGTAAACGGTCGGTGGTCCATACAATAAATATTTTTGAGGTTATAAACAACTAAGATCTAATTAATACTCATGGACTTCATTCAATAAAGTTTCTGATAACATAATGGATTATTTGCATGCTATTATATACTTTGCGTTGTTATGAGCTGTTCATATACGTGCACTGGTTCGGTGTATCAAGAGCCTAGTAATAAAAAAGGTAAAATATTATCATAGGAATCTAAAATTAGCATTATCTATGCTTAAGTTGTCTTGACGTTATGAATATAATATAATATGTACTTATACGCAAATTTGTATTCTTCACTTCTATATTCAGAGTAGGGATGTGAGATTAATGGAAAAAATCGATTAATTAGGAATTGTTTTTTATTTTTCAATAATAATCGATTTGTCAAAAATCGAGGTTTCAACTGTTTCAACGGTGAGAAAATATGGAAAAATTGGGAGGAAGATAGTAAAAAAGAATAATATCATTTTCCCATACAAACTGTTGTAGCCACTTTCCTGTCAAACTTTTGACGTTCGTCCCTTCCTTACGGTAGACTCTGGTCGACTTTAATTGAAGAACGTATTAAATTAAGAATTTTAAACAAAGAACACATATCCGAATTACACGGATCTCGGATTATCGCATATTTACGTTTTAATATTTTTATGGTTTGTCATTGTTGGTTCGTTAAGAAATGTTTGTCATTGTATTGACATATTTTAATTGTTGTTATTGTTTGGAAGGCAAATGAAAAAGTCTCTATTGGCCATTCGACACACAATATCAGATTTGCTGGAATGCGTAAAAAAATTTTGATGATGAGAATTGGTTAGATATTTCAGTCGTCTGTCGAATGTCATACGAAAGGTTATAAAGTTACATACATTCTGTCACCATTATACCATTATCGGTTGGTGACATATGGATAAATCTGACGGCGAAACGCAAACCAGGCGTACTGTTAGGGCTCAGCTCGGCGGGATGCGACCCCGGGCGGCAATAGGCCCTGGTGACTCAGATAAGTCTGGGTGTACCAGAATATCGAACATGTTTTGTTCCTGACTTCCTTCAACCATTCATACTTATTTTAGCTCTTCGGGGTTTATATTTAAATCTGGAAATTCTTCGTTTTGTCCTCCAGTGTCTAATTTTTGGTTTGATGTAAATTTGTGCTTGAATTGATTTATCTGTAGTTTAACCCTATACTTGTGTTTTGTTCGGGATAAGAATTGTCCACATTTTACACAAAATTGAAGCAATCTGCGGTTATTGTTTTACATTCAGCATAACGTTATAGATAGTTGCAACAACTGGGATATATACTTCCGTTGTCCTGCCGCTCTATCCATTTTTGGCAAAACGGGCAATACATAGACTATTTAATAATCTTATTTATTTTGTTTTATTAAATAGCAATTAGACTCACGTTATCTTTTTAAAGTCATTTTTTGTCACATAATAACCTATGAAAATGGCAATGCTTAACATTACCGATCAAAATTTTCCACCATTTTAGCGAAGAGAGAGTGTTCATGCCGTTAAGGTAGGTGATACGAAGTACACCGGATCATTTAGTATATAATAAAATAATATAAGTCATGGTGATCTGTTGGTTTCACTGGTAGAATATTATTCCAACGTTCGCAGGTTAGAACCCCGGCATGTACCAACGATTTTTTCGGAATTTGCGTATATTTACTACTTTAAATTGATAACGCTATCGGATGACTACGAATGAAAACATCGTGAGGAAACCTGAACCTCAGAAATGTTCTTGTAGTACTACTGTATGTGGGTAAACAGAACTATTCCTCAGAATTTAAAATCACTAATAAGTCGTGGGCTGGTGTGGTGATTATGGCCACACCTTCCTTCGGGAAGAGGTCTGCCCGACAGTGGGTCTCCTCCAGGAGATGATGATGATATGCTATAAATTATGTAATGACATATTTTTATCGTGTACAAAGTAATATTTCAAGGAAATCATTTTTTTACGAGTATTAAAACTATTATTAATTAGCCAGTTTTAACCTATCAATGGGGAACAATATAGTTTTTTTGTTAGAAGGTCTGTACTTTTTTATATCTCTGACATCATGTATGCAACATTTTATGAGAATCTGTGCTATATTAAAGACATGAAGTCGTTACTGTGGTGTGGGTACGTGGGAATATATGCTTCCTTCAATCTTAAACGCATCAGTAGCCGATTATATAATAAAACTTTAAAGAAGTAATGTAAAACAAGCGCAACGTATTTTAAGAAAGTATTTCATAAAAGAATTACCTAGAATATATTTAGATTTAACTTGTCGGCTTGTTGACGAAAGATCCCTCTTCGATTAAATCGCAATAGCGGTTTTCTGACGAGAGCCTTACTGTAAATATATGTAATTTTTCTTTTGTCGAAAAAAAACAAAACAAAAAATGGATGGAAAAAACAATAAGGGATATTTTTTTCAACCTATTAATTTCAACATGATTTAAATTAAAAAAAAATATCATTATATCGGTTGAGAATGAAATATATATATATTTCTACTTTGGTATTTGTCTCAATTAAATCTAAAATCATCATTACATTTTGTACTTTAGAAATGGTTTCAGCTTCCCACAATCAATATAACCTTATTTTCTAGTGTACAAAAAAATCAATAACATTGTTTTAAAATTAAATATTGTTTAATCTTCGTCATTTTCTTTTAATTAATGTAAAAGTGTTATTGACAAATTTGTACCCTACCATTTGAAAAATCACATAGATTTCTTGTGTACAGTGCACTCTGAAAATAAATAGGCAGAATACAAATTAAGGTATAAATACTTATTATAGGTATGGAGGCAACTTAAAGATAAATAAATGCCAATTATAGAATGCTATAATAATATTTTAATGTTGTTTTCTATTAAACTTTTACTCGCAAATTACGTCTACACTCAGATCAGATAATAAGATTGGCGAGGTCTGTACCAAATATCATAAAAATCTATAAAGCGGTTTTTGACCCTAGATCCAATAAACAAATAAAAAAAGTAGACATGCAGACAGAGAGATAAATAGACTAATAAAAATCAATAATTTTTTGCATAATTAAGTCACATTCGTGATCAGAGACCTATATAGTAATGTTATGTATCACAATATTCATATCCTAACCAAGTAAATTTGATATTAGTTTTTATTTGTAAATAAAAGTCGAGGCATTTCGTCTTTTATTGACTCAAATTTCAAAAATATTTTTGTCACTAAGAAATATTAATAACGCCATCTATCTATTTTTCAATGTACCACGACGTGATGACTGTGACATTTAGATATACTTTATTAAGCGCCTTGTAAAAATCAAGCAATGAAATGCCATATTTTGACTTTTTTAACGTACTCTACTCAGCTGTAGAAATTAAATCTTTGCATTAAGTTTTGTGATTTTTTTTTGTTATCATCGGTTACGCTTGAATTGCAAGTGAAATGATGATGAAAATGTTTTAAGTGTTTTCAAATAAATGAATTCTTTCATTCTTGTAGTCCCTAAGTAATCCGATATCAATTTTGGAGATATATCTTCAATGTACAGATAAGATTGTTGTACAATTTCATTATAGTACAGATAAGTTATAATATTTTTACCCAAAATTTCTAAAGTTATGTTTTCGAGCAATCTACAATGATATGCTACGAGTTCAGATCGAACTGGATTACAAATGTAGAAACACTCAAAAATGCTTGACCACAAATTTTCAAGTCGAGCATGGAGGTTGCCCCTGTGAGCATTTCAAGTTGTCGTTTTCCTTTAACAAAAACGTAGAATCATTAAAGTGTTTGAACATTGATCAGTTTGACTGTCAAAGTATAATTGCTATACTAGTTTCTGCTGTGTTTTATTACAATGCGTATGGGGTAGTAAGCAAAACGCACTAACACAGGACATGTTTACAACTACATCGGGTATAGCGAACCTAATAGCCAGCCTAAAATAGAACTCCAGTCTTTGAGGTTGGTTATAAATAGCCCCGGGCTACAGTGACCACTTAGGATCAGTTGAAGTGTGTAATAACAGATAATTAGGGTAAGTATGATAAAAAAAATCGATTTACACTCGGGTTTAAAAAGTATTAAAAATTGTAATTTAAATATATTGCATCAAATAGATGTATTTATTTCAATGAAATGCCACTACAATAATATTAAAAGTAAATATAAGCAAAGATCAAAAAGTTACACCACTTTGGAAATTTTAATCAAAATTTTATCTGATAATTGTTCATTAGTTTTTTGTCTGATTGCACCAAAGAATAGTTATGTTTTTCGATTGTATGATAGTTTTATTTCTAACGATCTGTAATCTAAAAGGTTTCATGTAATTTAACCTATGAAGTGTCGTTAGATTTGTCTCGAATTTGGGAATAAAATGTAAGTATTTCACTAAATGTGACGAATACCAATTTACTAAGTTTACTGATTATTCAGTCTGTTCTTTTATGGTATGCTTTATTAACAATATACACTTGATAATACATTTATTATTCAATTCTCTAAACGTCTGTTGTGTCCCTAAAATATATTTTGCGGCAAATTTCATCAGGCTTAAGAATATAAATGGTGGAATGCATTTCTACAATTTATTTAATAAATATAATATGTGTAACTAATTATGTTTTTCATTTAAAAACTTGTCTACTCTATTGGTTATCTGTTTTTCGGCATACGTGCTCACCGCACACAACGGGATCATTCATTGGAATATAGTGATATTATTAACACAGTATGATATTATGCTTAATAGAAGATTGGAATGCCCCTGGAGTTATATACTAAAGGAAAAAAAACAGATCAAATAACAAAAAACGAATATAACGCTTTTGTATTCTGCCACTTGTGCGCAATCGCTAGTACGAAAGATATCAACGCGTTTCCATTGTTGTTCACTACGTGTGTAAATAAAGTCATTTATTTTTTAGAAGTCACGTTGATTTTCAATAGATATTGCATTACACTGAATGTATGATAGAAAATCGTGTGTCCATTTTTCGAAGGGAACTGTTGAAATGACGAGCGGCTTTTTGTGAAATCAACCGGAACTTTTTCAATTAATGTTGTATTTGAACTTAAATGAAAACACCTAAAGTTTTTTTTCTATCCAACTTTAATTCAGAAAAGATGTATTTCTTCTGGTATGAATAGTAAAAAAATATTTTCTTGTTTAAAAGCAAGAATCTGAACAAATAAAAAAATGTATTAAAGATAATTGTTACATTAAGTTCGAAAGTTATATTTAAGTACAAATATCAATTATTTTACCTAATTTGAGTTAGAAGTGATTCTAATAATATAATTATTATCTTACAGTAACACGAGAACACGGTAGCGCAATCAAGTTATTTAATAAAGTTTTAAAAAGTACTTAAACTTTAGAACATATATCATATCGAGTACCAGGATCAAGCTCTACTAAGCACGAAGCGCGTATCAATCGAAACTCAAGATAGCTGCGTCTACGGCAAGGTACAAAATTGGCGCTCAAACGGTATGCGAACGCAACCTGTTTTAGTGGGAGACGCCCCCCATCTCCCGCAACGCCAGTGCCACCGCTGCCTTCGGCGTGCCTGGCTGTACGCGCGCGAGCCTTCGCCACATCATTTAAAAAAGATAACATTAAAATAATCAAAATTTATAACTTGCGCATTTCGGATTGCAGTGTAGTGTTTTGATATCTGTGTGATACGGTGTTTTGCGCGTTCGGTTATCCAATTAATAAGCCTGTAATAAAAGTTTCATTTATAAATATTGAAAAACGAGAATTTGATTATGCACGTGAACGTAATTGTGTTGAGTTGAAAAGATTTTGGAGGTATGTTGCTTGTACGTTTACCGAACGCCTTATTTAAGAATAATCACAGTGATAAAGCCATTAACGAGTCATTAGGATCGTTGAAAGTTACTTGAGTAACGAGAACATGACCGGCGGCGATGATGTTTTCAAAGAATTCTCGATAAATTTTATAGTATAATAATAGTATTAGTTAAGCAAGTTTTGGGAAGGAAAAATTCATACACGCGCGTTGATATTTATTCAATGCCAAATATAAACGTCCTATCCATGGATGTAGGCATATGTAATTCAATGCTGTCAGACCTGTGAGAGTGAATAGAGAATTGCAAGTTAAACTTTCAAGATTTGGTAGAATTTATTATTAATATGATGTTCTTACGGGGTGTCATAGTCGATATGCGACAAAACCCGTATTAAAGAAAAAAATACATTTGTGTATTACAACCTCGCGTATAAACAGAATACTATCCGATGTTATGTGACCATGTGACCCTAGATGGTGAGTTGCTAAGCCTAGAATAGTAACTGGCTTTGAAGTGTAACTACTGGAATACTCCTATAGATTGGCAATAAATTTACAATTGTAGGGTGGTAGCTTAGCTCGGAGGGCAATAGTAAACAGCCTATTTAGTCCAGTGAAGCTGTTAAAACCTTGCTGGGTCAATAGCGTAGTCAGTTCGAATAAAAGTAAACAGCCTATCACCATGTTGAAGTTTGTTACAAGTGGGTTGTACAATTTATATCAATGTCAAGCGACGCGGCGAGCACTCGTGTATCCTAACTAATATTAGAAATACGAAACTGAGTTTGTTTATTTGTTCCGTTTTCATACATTAAATATTGAATCAACCCACATGAAATTTTGCATACACGTTGCCACGCATACAGAAATGGACATACGGTACCGTTTATCCAGAACAGAATGTATAGACTAAATTTATATTACCGTGAACGAAACCGTGGGCATTAGCTAGTTTTATAGGTGTTTAAACACAAACGCGAATAATAACAGATTTTTAATATAATACGAATTAGAGCTCTACGGCAAATGAATGAAGGTTCTACGGCGTAGCTTATCTATAATTCATCTCTGTCTATACAAATTCACGACGATAATGATTTCTGAATCCTGTTTATTAAAGTTTATAAGTTTCGTTTCATATGTTAGAGATAGTATTACCATTATTTTATTCAGTGTAGGTCTTAGGGCGTTAATTTAGCTGAAGTAGAACTTTATTTTGCAATATTTTCCATAATCACCAGTAAAACTGTGTATACGTTATAAATAAATATGTTTTATACTTAATATACGAGTATTTGATACTTAACAATAAAAATAATATATCTGTTTATTTTCATCTGATACTCTCTACGACGGACATGTTTTTCTTAGCAGCATTTGTTTTGAAAATTCATCCAGTGTAAGTTATATGTATCGACAACTGCGATAATGACTTAAATTTTAAACAGAGGAGAAGTTTAGATTAAGCAAGTATATTGGTTAAATTCATTTTTTTAAATAATTTTTTCTATTAAATATTACAAGTATATATAATACGTTACAAATTACATTATATTTAATATATTTAAAAACAAGTAGTGATGAATATGAAAATTATTTTTTTTTGTATTTTATTAATCAAAATTAATATTACAATTTATTTAATTGAATTTCCTGTTTATTCAATTCCAAATATTTAAGTCGGTTTATGTTATATTACACTGTAAATACCTTCTTATCATTATCCCACTTAAGTATGGTCGTCATAATAGGTATTCCTTTTCTTCTCTTCTCTGTCATATGTCATCTCAGTATTCATACTTTTTATACAATTGCTATTTTTCACGCACACCATTAATATCTTTTTCGGTCTTCATTTTCTTCTATATTCGTTCATTTTTGTACTTAAAACTTCTCTAGTTATATGACTTTTCTCTCTCTTCATGACTCATGTTACACTTTTAATATAATAAATTAATGAATAATTATAGCAAAATTGTCTTTGTTACTTCGAAAGAAAGATTCGATTTTATAAAATATAATTAAAAAAAGAATGTTATAAATATAAATTCAAAGTAACAGTTAATTGTTTGCTTTTACATTTTACATAGAATGTACTATAAAATAACAAAATATTAAAAAATAAGCATAATATACAGTAAATAAACAAAATTACTAATCGGTTTTTAGGTATAATACGTAAATAATTATTTTACAACTTGAGAGTTGTTAAGTACAAACTTGTAAGTTTTTTTATTTATTGTAATCAATTTAAAAAATATTAATTTAATACAATATATTATGAAATATTTTTGAATAATATACAGTGACTATGTGTTTAGTTACTACCTTATATAAAGAAGTGTTATAATATTTTGATATTTTATTATTAGTAAATTAATTTGGGGCAACTAATTTAGTTAATTGCTATTACCTCTACTATGTGTCAGTTTTATGTCTTGATAATACGCTTATCATGTGAAAATTTATTTTCCAAGTGGTTTGTTCTTATCTTAAAGGGGTATATAATTTAATCATGTTTACGTAATTTATATGTACACATTACACATTGCGTGACGCTAGATAATATTAATAATTGTAATAATGATTATTATATCAAATTAAATCGGAAAAAAATTGCCGACGGCGCGATATTTGCTCTAAACTAATATTACAGTTGGATCAATATATAAATAATTACACGCGACTGCAAATAATATTTCTGGTTTTTTAAATCAACGCTCATAAAATTGATAATATTATTTATATTACTGATATAAATTAAAAGCGGATTCATTATATCCATTGATTCGATTTTTCGTTCAATGTAAGAAAATTAATGTAGTATAAATTTTTCAACAAATTTATGATGAGTATTGACTTCTGATTCACCAGATACCAGGTTACCTATATGGCTGACTTTATTACAATGGATTCAGAGGTTTAACCGTGGAACTTAACAAACGGATAGACTTGTTTCGCATTTATGTTTTCGAATTCGTGTGACAAAATGAATTATTGTTACAAAAGTTTATGTATCCCATATAATTTCGCCTTTTCGATATGTCTTCAATTTGAACCTGAACATAATATAAATAGTTGACTGATTTTTTTATATAAAACCCAGTCATACCAGGCATTGTGAATGTGAATTACAGCCGGTTATTTCAAGAATATAGACAAGAATATGACAGACTGAGATGAAATAAATAAAATATGTATTTATAAAATACAATCTATTTAAACGCATGTAAAGCTTAACGGCGTGCGTTTTGAAATGTGATAGACGTTGACGGATTAAATTAATCTCTCTGTGTTGTTAAGACAAGTCATATAGCAGGTAATTTTGATGCCGCATTTCAAAGTGTAAGTTCAAAGTGTTATTAACATCTCTTGAATATAATCGATTTCTTTATATGAATGTTATTTACTTACGAGTGCTTATTATTTAATATATATATATATATATATATATATATATATATATATATATATATATTAAAAGATCTGTAGTTCGGTGTGTATATGTATTTTTATTCCAATTTTTATGATAGATAAATTGTATAAACAATGCATGTTCAATATCTCATAAAAAATCTTCCCGTGTATGTATGATTGTATTTTAAACTTAAATCAGAAATGAATAGGTCATACTATATTTTATAACTAGCAGGCCCGACGGACGTTGTCCCGACCTGATTTAAAAAAAAAAATCTTTGACAAATTATATATCACAACTTTCATCATGCATCACTTAATCTACGCGTAAAATCCGCATTTTAATCCTTTTACTAGTTTTTAAGTTTATCGCGAACAGACAGTCAGCTGTGAGAGGAGACTTTGTGTTATACTATGTAATTATGATACGATAAGTATCTCATTAATTAAAGAATAGATATACGAATAGTCAATAATACTACCGCACATTAGTACTTGAATGTTCTTTAAATGATATCTCGTAAAATCTTAAACGAAGAGAACTAGGCTGTTTTGAATTCTTGAATAAACATGAAAAAATAATATATATCGCAGAATCATTAATATTGAATAAGGCTACGTGACGTAGTTAAGCTTCACTGTTAAACTGTAAGGACGTAGGTTTGTTTTTTTATTGAAGACTCGACAAATGAACAGCACCTTACCTTATGGGAAGTACGGAGTAATATGTAAACAACAATGACAATCGACAAATCCAAAATCTCGCAGTTTCCGCTATTATGCAGGCCTTATTAAAAACCTGATGTTGTATGAAGGTGGAAACACACTATCCGTGTATGCAATTATTTCTATATTGCTCTCTTTTTTCTTTTTTTTTTCTCGAACTGACTACGCTATTGGCCTTAATTTTTTGGCCTTTACAGCTTCACCGGACTACCCATATGGCTCATAAGTTTTTGTTAAAAGAATATTAAAAATATGTATCAAAATGAGTAACATACCACAGACTGTGTTAGATTTCCGTCTGAGTAAAGAAAATGCTACAGTTGTAATACAGTAAATAAATTAAAACCGTCGCGGGACGCCTAGCAGATGTGAAATGTCGAAATTATTATATGCAAGTATAATGCACAAATGAATAGTTTACCATAGGTAACATATGGCATTATCAAAAATAAAATATTAAGATTTTTTTCAAGCAAAACATGTCTATTCATAAAACAAATATTTATATTCATTAATTACAAAAATTCAAACCACATAGCGTCGCCACGGCATGTATCGCCCCATCAATAGTTGGCTGACCCGCTGCTATTGATGTACCACATCCAAGCTATTGTTTATAACGTGACTACATATAATTTTTACGTTGAATCAGCGTTATTATAAAACTTGACCGAGGCCGGGGCGCGGGGCGTGTTGATACGTGCCTTTACAAAGCTACCATCGATAACGAATACATTGAATGCAAAGCAGCGCTTGCAAATGTGACTCCCAAGTAGAGGGACCATGTGGTTCATCTTCTGTAGACCGATCAAATGTATTCTACAAAAGTTTATTTATTATAAATTCCTTGTTTTATGCAGAAAAGTAGTTAGTCTATAAATTTCCAATCACTACAAGATTTGGCAATTCTCCATTATAACCACACGCATCGTCGTGTTGAAAATATATATCCAGCAGCAGTTCTTGTGAAATAAGGAAAATATAAATACACTCAAAATAACATGGTCACTAATTCATACTAGATCCTTATATTATATACATATACTTTAAATTGATTTTCGGTAAACAATTTGCCAGATTATTACTGCCATTGCCAGGTAGGTATACAATATTACAAGTGTCGTGCGATTTATTCAACCTTATCACAAAATGGTGTTCTCTTTGTTTGAACTTTCCAAGGAGTTTTTGTGCGATTTCAAAATTCATGCTCCGTGGAATTATTTCCCATCCATTTCATTTGTTTACGACAACCGAACTATATTACATAAAATACTACCAATATTACAAAATATAGAGCCTAATAACCACAATATTATCAAACAAATATAGAAGTTAATATAGACAGATTAAGATCGTGCCAAAAACTCTCGTATTATAATATTACACAAATTCTGATCTAAAATTTTTGATTAAAACCTATTTGGATAAGTTTTTTCTTGTAAATTTCTACCCATAGAGTATAATAATCGAAAAATAACATTCACAAAATCTAGTTTTAGGTATTACTGACGGACATTATGAACAAATAATATTATTTTATCCACAGGACTATGATAACTCGATGTCAGTTATATTATGGGCACCCTATTCCAGAGCTTGCACGTATAAATATCACGGTTTTACTAAAGTGCTTATTGTTTAGCGAATGTTGTACAGACGGCAACATAATTCAATAACGTATATCGTAATGGTATAATTTTGTTATGTGCCAGATTGAAAGATACGGATTAATGTGGGATTCGCTACCATTCGGCGGGAGAATAGTAAGTTTTCCCGCATCTATCTTTCTTTATTTTAAAGTCTGTTTTAGAGACGCTAAGTATTGCTAACTTAGTATTAAATATGTGTGTATTTAGATTCGACATGACGCGATGAAATTAAACAAACGCCTATTTATAATATTCACTATAATAACACTTGAACTTTATAAATAACCTGAGAACTGTGGTCCTATCGAGATGGACTGCTTGCCTGT
This sequence comes from Antheraea mylitta, assembly GCA_014332785.1. Lineage (NCBI taxonomy): Eukaryota > Metazoa > Arthropoda > Insecta > Lepidoptera > Saturniidae > Antheraea > Antheraea mylitta. The sequence goes on from JACEII010000033.1 coordinate 4,773,026, forward strand.
TTATCCTCTCATCTACACAATTCTCTAGATGTAAATATGTAATAACTTATAGTATGTATAAATAAATATGTAACAACCGTTTTTTTTTCAATCTGACTACGCTATTGACCCAGCAAGGTCTTAACAGCTCCACCGGACTACTTAACAACTGTATTTTGAATATAAACTAACGATATTTGAATTTACTTCAATCGACCCAGTATCCGAGGGCTAATTGAGCTTTCATTGCTTTCGATTTACCACGACACTTTAGTAAAGTCTCTACGGAATCGTATGAAAGTCCTGACAATTACTAAAACAGAGCTTATAAAAATACAAGTAGTGTTTATTTATTCGAAAATTTCCTTCTTGACAAAGTTGTCTTAATATTAGATTTTATTTGTCGTAAATTGCGGTCTCTAATGTATACCTACTGATTTATTATCGTTCTCGTATCGTTATCGTTTCTATTTTATTTTTGGAAACTAGTCTTGTAGCAGACGATTATTGTCATTGTTAAGTGAGTAACGATATTTACAAGTTTCTTGATATAATTTTTTTTTTTTTATTATGTCAAAGGAGGCAAACGGACTGGTGGGTTACCTGATGTTAAGTGACCACCACCGTCCATAGACACTAGCGACATCAGGGACGTCGCAAGTGCGTTGCCAGCCTGTATATGGGAGAAGGGGGAGGGGAAGGAAAGGAAAAGCAGGAAAGAGGAAGGGACGTGGGCCTCCGGCTCTCTCACTGACCATACGAAACACAACAATGCAAGCACTGTTATTTCATGTCGGTTATCGATGAGAGGGGTGGTACTACCCTGGAGGAGCCGACCCATTCATGCTGAAACCAAAAATAGCTTCAGCGGGGCTCTACCACCTACAAAACTATGAACTAACAAGATGGTGGCCGTCCTGGGAGTTTTTGTCAGAATCCATGATCCGTCGTATTATTTCCGATCCACTTCACTTGTACAGAATAACCAAACTAAACTACGTAAAGCACCACCTTATTATACAATATAGAGCAAAATAACACAAGATTATGGATAAGATATAAAGACCGCAATGACATTTCAAGATCCCGCCAAAAACTCTTTAGTCGTATCATTTTCCGCAGTTTGAATTCCGCAAAGAGTCAAACGCTATTAGGAACTTTTCCTTAAGGCTTTTAGCTATCAAGCACCTATACGTATGTTCCGGTAGTGCATTTAACGCAGCGATACCTGGTAGTTACACGTAGTTTAGCGTACGAATTATTAAAAAAAAACTACAGATAAAGTCGTTCATACTGACTTACGTATTTCATAATTTTAATTAATATAAATATTATGCGAATTATAAATTACAATCCTGATACTCTCTACAAAAAAGAAAAATTCATGCCCGTTCAAGAATTTAGCCATAGAGGGCGCCATAACTGCCGCCATAACTCATGCTGGCTCGCATGGTGTGCCGACTTCCACTTGGAATTTTATATGTCTGCCGCCGCGAGCGCATACGCGACATATTTAACGCTAATTTGTTTAGAGAAGTTCCCATTTTTTTTATAATTATTTTCTAATTAATTTCGTTTTGGTAAAGAATTACATTAATATTATTTAGAAAAGCAATTCTGTTACGTACAATTTAAAAAATGAAAACTTAAACTTAATACTTGTTGTCTGTTGAATGTTGAACAAAGAAATTAAAGTATGTAGGTTTCGAAGGTAGACAAAAAAAAGGAACTGCATTTTTTTATACTTTATATCATCACGCTATGGTTTCATCACGATTTTTGTGATCCTGTGTTTGAGGGGAATTGGGAAAAGAGGCAGATGATTAGGAGAGAGGAAAAGGGAAGGGGAGGCGCTCTCATTGACCGAACGAAACGCAACAACGTAAGCACTGTTACTTCACGTCGATTTTCTGTGGATCGGGTGGTAGTACCCTGGGTGAGCCGACCCATTCATGCGAAACCAGTAATAGCTTCAGCGTGGCTCTACCACCTACAAATCTTGCATCTAAATGATGACATGAGTAACTTTTATAACCTTATGACCCATGATTTGTGATCCTACGAGCGAAAAAGAAGGAAAGTGTCTCGTATTATATTGCGGCCACCTTATTCTCCCAATATGTTATCAATTATTAATATATTTATGCGAAAAAAAAGGATCTTAATAAAACAAATGTTCACTATTATATATAGTTTCTTAGCCGATTCAATAACCGTGAAGCTACACTTATCAATTTCAACCCGAAAATTCATGTTGAAACCAGTAATAGCTCCAATGTGGCTCTACCACCTTTACAAATTCAAGTTGCTAGTTGCAGAGTTGCAAGGATTCTAGCCTACGTTCAACGACGCTGTGTCCGAACACACTATCAACAAGCCCAACACTTCGATTTTTTGTATATATTCTAGTAATGATAATCTAACTTCCATTTTTTTTCGATACGGCCTCTGCCTATGTAGGCAATTTCGCCAATGTCAAGTGTGACAAACACACGTTTTAAAATTAATGCCTACATATTCAGTGTAACAAAGTAGAATAATCAAAAATAGCAACATGTCAACAGACATAAATAGACAAAAAAATAGGTACTGTGTTTTGAACTTCTAGCTTCTAAACAAGAAAAAGAGAGAATTGGTTGAGGAACAGAAAAGCAACAGATACTGAAATAATTTGTCTTCGCGTATTTATATATGTTTTAAGTGTATTAGATAAATAAATGATGTTTGATATTGAATCAAATGTAGACTTCATAAAAAGAAACCTGGCTGGTTAAATGAACATCGTGGCAAATTTATCCATTAACTTGCGTGGTACAAACTCAAATTAAAATTTTTACGAGCACAACCAAACCGTGGCTTCGTTGTTCACGATACATTAAAATCATGTCATGTTTAATTTAAACAACTTATACATAACATGTTCAAGTTACTTCGGTTTTTTTGAGTAGAAATTTCTTTAACCGCTTTGTGCGAACTTTGGTAGGAAAAAACTTACGCGTTCGCGTCACGAATGGTTTCGACATGTTCGTGACGTAATACTTATGTGTCGCACTAATGATACGTAGTGTAGTGGTCTATGTAATATTGATATTTTGTATTGAGCTTGTACATTGCATTATATATTTGATTGGGCGTAGTCCGGTGAAGCTGTTAAGACCTTGCTGGGTCAATAGCGTAGACATTTCGAAAAAAAAAATTTGATTGATTAATAAATTGTATACAAAATTATATAATTATTGCTCCGAGTGCTAATAGATGTAAAGACCAGACTAATCAATGATTACAATTAGCCAACTGTGAAAATTCTGATTACAGCTGATTTACAAATACAAAAAAAAAACAGTTATTCCATTGTCTACAGTTTTCATCTTTTTCTGTAACCCTGTATACCGTTTTGATGGCATTAATATAGATATACATGAGATACAGTATGTCGAAAAAATATAATGTAAATGCTTAAAGAGGTGTTTCATATTTATTTATCGTAAAGGTTCAACAACAGGGACATAAAAAACGGCTAAAACATACATATACATAGTTAAAATTATCTATGCCACTAATTATAAGTTGATTACAGTATTTATCAACATACAATACGATTCGATACTTGGGTGTAAGGGGTGTCGAGTAACATCTTAAGACTTGAGACACCCAAGCCAATCTCACCTGCACATGGTGCACCCTGCTGAATAACGAACGAGGCAATGGCGAAAGCGGGGTGGTAGGGTTTTACAGCCCGATTGGGTCGCAACCACCATGCATATGGCGAAAAAGCCCGTCATAGTGACTCGCTTCTGCGAGTCGCGTTTCGGGATCAGCCTGTGCATATCCAGTACCGGGTGACTTTCGTCATTATGGCCGGCATGACAGCGGCGACCGGCGATGGATAATCTGTCTTTCGGTGGTTGCCGATGTTTTTGGATTGTACTATGCTTAACATCAGGCATAGTGCAGTCACTATGTCGTGATTCGATAAGAAAAAATTCGAATGATAATAACAAACTAGAAGATACAATTATGAAAAGATTAAAAAAGGCTAAGAAAATAAAATAGAATAATATAATAATTTAAAAACTGTGAAAAAAATAATTAATTAATTAATTAAATGAAAAACTAATCGTAGGTTTGAATTGAAAAAGCAAATTGCTAAATAAATCTATGGTGTGATCTTTTATATACAGATCGTTATATTTATATGATAGTCTCGGAAGAATGGAAAAATATCTTAAATTTGTTCTGTAGCTTTTATGACTAAATGCAGAGACTGGATATCTAGGCATTGTGAAGCCACACTAATATATCCCTATAGTTATGGCAAATAATACTGTCAATAAATAAACACCCTTTATATGTAAAATTATAAAAAAACGTGTCTGTATACGAGTAGTAGTAGTAGTAGTCAGTAGGTGGTAGAGCCACGCTGAAGCTACTATTGTTTTCAGCATGAATGGGTCGGCTTGTCCGGGGTAGCACCATCCTCTCACAGAAAACCGACGTGAAGTAACAGTGTTTGCATTGTTGCGTTACGTTCGGTCAGTGAGAGCGCCGGAGACCCATCGCCCCTCCCCTCCCCTCTCCTCTCCCCTCCCCTTTTCATTTCTCTCCATTCCTCCAAACAGGCTGGCAACGCACATGCGACTACTCTGGGGTTGCTAGTGTCTATGGACGGTAGTGATCGCTTAACAACAGGTGACCCGCATGTTCGTTTGCTTCCTATATGATATAAAAAAAGAAGTATATCGATAATATTATAAAACAAAGTCACTATCTATATTTATCTGCTTGTACACACTTACCTTCTGAACTACGCAACGCATTTTGATACGGTTGTAACATTCATTTATAGATTTTTGTTCGAAAGGTTTATATTTTTAATACATGTTTATACAATACATATTTATACAAATTAGAGAAAAGTTTATTTATTATGGTGAAAGAAAAAAATAATTCGGGCATTTGTATCGCTAATTATGCTCTGCACTTATTAGGTTCCACAAAGTAATGTACCACATCTAACTACGCTAAATAATAAATAATAACAAAATAATAAATTAAATTTTATTTTAATATCTATGAGGGAATAGTAAGTAAATTTAAAAAAAATCTATTAAACATTGTGTTAATGTAAAACTTGAGGGAAAAAATTCCTTTGAGACTCAATCTTTCTCGTATAATCTGTGGTCGCATCCTCCCTAGAATATTTTTTTTTACCTGCGGATGTACCTGCTTAGATAAAAACGCAGACCCTTTTAACAAAGAAAACACTTGTCTGTGAATATTTTTATTTAAAATCTTAGTTTGTATTAGGGGCTTTGAATCCGGGATGCGGTTTATTTGTGAGTTAATAGTTTATATTTGGAATATGTGTGCTTATAGTAGAATTGTATGTATGTATATATATGACTTTACGCTGATTCCCATTAAGCTCTACAACTTTTGTTATCTAAGTGTTGCCTACATATATAATGTATATGTACCTGTTATTTTCATCTATATATATAAACATATATATAGAAAGATTTCGGTTTCTATTACGAGTAATTGTAGATTGTTTTAACCAATTTACCGCTTTTCAATTAATTTTTTAAGATTGCATTACTTATTGCTTAGCGTTTATAGAATTATAATTATATTATTGGCATATATCTATATGCCAGAACGAATCGAAAATAAAATCGAAATTCGGACAGAAAGTAGTTATATATATATATATATATACATATATAATATAGAACACTATATACTTTACTGATAGTTTAATAAAGTCCTGGGTGGTTTTGGATAATATCAAAGGATGTCACAATATTATAATTTTGGTACATTGAAAAAAAAATGATTTCTATATTTATATGTCATTTATACTTATGTTTCAGTGAAACAAAAACAAAGATAGAAAATAGTAAAATATATTGTAATATATATACTTGTTACGCAGTTCCAAAGTAGATAGATATTTAGAATAGGTATTTAAAATAACTAACTAGCTTATAACTAACTCGCCCACTTCGATGTGTAATTAAATAAACCTTTAATTAATTAATCTAATCAAAAATGGTAAGGTTCCATGGAATTAAAAAAATAAGTTGCCTGGATTCATCGACGAAAATGTTTGTGTCAAATTGTCGGTCATACGCTTAAACCCACAAGTTCAATAGCTTTGAACTGATTGAACTTCAAAGATACTGATTTTTTATTATAAATAGATAGACAACCGGTTTGTCATCCGGATACAAATTTTTCTCAAGTTCTTCGCATACTTGTATGCGTCTCTTATCAGAGATATTCCGAATTGCACTTTATGTTCACATTTGGAATTAGTTTGGAACATTAAGTATAGGATATAACTTGATTGTGGCATGATAATATCAGAATTATGCAAGAGCCGTATAAAGTTAATGCGTTTCGATTTTTATTTTTAATTAATTAAAACTTCGATATCTGGTTGTTATGACTTAGTGAGGGCGATCGAACGAAAAGTGGTCCGCTAGATGATTGCCACTATTTACGTGTACGCATACCGCATTGGTATGTGTGACTCTTTTCCGCTGTTTAACCGGTCGTTAGAGTGAGCGAGAGGGTGAAACGTTTGATTGCACATAGCCGAGCGTATTCGGCCTGAGTGGCCAGTTCCACGCCTTCACACGTGGCTGACGAAACAAATGCGTAAGTATAAGTGGTATGCGTGAGCATAAACCATTTATAGGTAACTCGCAGCCACATATTTCCACTTCGCTTAACTTCACTTCCTAGAGACTCTGTAGCTTCGAACTATTTTCAAGGGATGCTTAGTCCATCTTGTTTATGCTCCTCTTCAGGCCATCTGAAATGAAATAGACCTTGAAATTTTGTACATCTCAAATATGAACATCGTAAATCTTATAGACGGCAAAATCTGAACTTCGTTTTCGGTGTATAAGAACTGGGAATCTCAAAAAAAAACATTGATTGAAGAAGGCGTTACTTTGCGGAAATCCATCATTGAATACTAAACTGAATGCTACTTTGCACTTCCGCCTGGATCTGATTGACCACTACTACGTCTAACTACAACTTAGTTGTAGTATTTAAAAATAAACGTGTTATATGGATGATTAAAATTGTATTTAGCTTGTTTTGAAATAAAAATATCTGATATATACAGCTGTAGAGATGTGGTATGAAGTTAAAATTGATTTATGAGAGGCATCTAAAAAAAATGTTACTATATCGTTAAAGTGAATTTCAGTGTTTTTGTTACTGTCCAATTCTAACCTAACTGGTTATCATGATATTTGACATATTTTAATTATTTACATTTTTCATTATTATTTATGTTATATTATATACATATTTCATTTATTCATTAAAAAAAAACATTAGCCAATAATTACGTTAAATCGACATTAACGCGAATAAAGCAGCGAGGAAAATCTAGTTATATAATTATATATTAGCGGGGTGGTAGGGTTTCATAGCCCGACTGGGTCGCAACCATCATGCATATGGCGAAAAAGCCCGTCATAGCGACTCGCTTCTGCGCGTCACGTTTCGGGATCAGCCTGTGCATATCCAGTACCGGGCGACTTTCGTCATTATGGCCGGCATGACAGCGGCGACCGGCGATGGATAATCTGTCTCTCGGTGGTTGCCGATGTTTTTGGATTGTACTATGCTTAACATCAGGCATAGTGCAGTCACTATGTCGTGCTTCTATAAAAAGAAAAAAAAAATTCATTTTGTTATTCGCAGATAAAGATGTTATTTTTAAGTTGCATTTGGCACTATATGATTACACGGTATAAAACAAAATCTTCTGCCAAGTCTGTCTCTCTGTTTGTTCGCGATATACTAAAAGATAACTGAACGGATTTTCAGTAGTGATTAATGGAGAAGGTTTTGGTATATAATTTGTCAAGGTTATTTAATATCAGGGTGGGACATCGTACACCGGGTTCTCTAGTTAATATCTAACAGTGTTAAGAATTTAGCAAGGTTAGTTCTGGGTGTTATAGGAATAGAAGACGAACAGGTCACCTTGGTTTTTATGGTCTGTGGTATCAAACGATCTGTAGTAATAATAAATTCAAAGGATACAAAAACAGTACCATAGACTTTTGTAATGGATACGCGTTCAGACAGCACGACGAATAGCTAATAGCAAATAAATAACACCATATACGGATGTATATACAGTTTTATTCATTTTTTTATTTGAATTATGACTTTTTAGTAGCAATAAAAGTAAAAAAAAAAAGTAAAAGTGATTAAATGCTTTTCTTCTTATTATATGATTCTTACAGAACGTAGGACATCGTTTAATATTATAGGAAACTTTGTAACTCAATCTATTCTTTTCGCATTAGTAGGTCTATAATTAAGCAAATAGATTGCGGTTTCGATTCCTGTAGATTCAGAGGAGAGGCTCGTTTTGATAGTTTTATTCTACGTTTGGATGTTTCGTTTAAAATCCATAAGTTATCCTTAGAATCAAAGAGTTGCGTATAATCATTACCAATTTCTGCATTACATAATAAACTAGCTTCTGCCCGTGACTGCATCACCGTAAAATAATTACTTTGGGATAACGCTAACACGTAACGGGAGCTCTCAAATGTAAAAAAAAAAAACTATTTTGAAACATTCTTCACAGGTGCTCCGCTCTTATTGATCTCAGAGTGATGATTCCTCGATAAATGAGTTCCTAAGATCAGCCCATTCAAGCACACAGACTCTTCATCTTAATAATATGCCTATAGAAATATATATATAGTATAAAAAATTTATATTATACAAATATATATAGTATAAATATATATGAGTAATAAGTAAGAGCGCATTTATTTTTAAATATTAAATGATATGATCTAGTATGGTGATTAGAATCTCTGTTTTATTTCCAGATGATAGTGACAATGTGTGTGCGGTGAGAGTAACAGACGCGCAATGTTGCGCGTTTTTGTGTGTCTGCTCGTCGCGTCAGCGGCGGCCGAGCATGTCCGGGAGTTCACAGTTAGGGAGAACGCTCGTGCTGGGGTCCTCGTCGGGCACATCGGTGATGAGCTACCAGACGCCGCACCACCGTACACCATAGTTCCGGTCCCCGGTAGCGCCGTCAACGATGACCTCCGCATAGACCCTCATACAGGAGAAATCAGAACTCGAGTACCACTTGATAGGGAAAACAGAGACCATTACGCTCTAGTTGCGATCCCCGCTAGCGGTGACAATATACGAGTAGTCGTTCGAGTTTCCGATGAAAACGACAACGCTCCCACCTTCCCCGCTCCCGTCATGAATGTCGAGTTCTCTGAGAACACTCCTAGAGATGTAAAGAGAAAGTTGAACCCTGCGAAAGATCAGGATCTCGGTGTATTTAACACGCAGAGGTATAACATAGTGTCCGGAAATACGGACAATGCATTCAGACTATCGTCGCATAGGGAGAGAGACGGCGTTCTTTATTTAGATTTGCAAATTAATGGATTTCTAGATAGGGAGACGACAGATCATTACCAGTTAGTTATAGAAGCTCTAGACGGCGGCACTCCGCCTTTAAGAGGTACGATGACTGTAAATATTACTATTTTAGACGTGAATGATAATCCCCCTGTGTTTGTAGAAAGTGCTTATTCAGCAACCATACCTGAGAATGCTACAGTTGGTACGTCAGTATTAAAAGTATTTGCTACAGATTCTGATTCTGGTGATAATGGTCTCATAGAATACTCTATAAATAGAAGACAGAGCGACAAAGAGAACATGTTTAGAATAGATCCTGAAACTGGTGAAATAATTGTTAACAAAGCTTTAGATTTTGAAACGAAGGAACTACACGAACTAGTAGTTGTAGCAAGAGACAAAGGTGCTCAACCTTTGGAAACAACAGCTTTTGTATCTATCAAAGTTACCGATGTTAATGACAATCAACCGACGATAGATGTTATATTTCTAAGTGATGACGCAACTCCAAAAATATCCGAATCGGCGCAGTTGGATGAATTTGTCGCTAGAATATCAGTTCACGATCCCGATTCGAAGACTGAGTATTCGAATGTAAACGTCACTTTGAGTGGAGGGGATGGACATTTTGATTTGCGGACGCACGACAATATCATATATTTAGTAGTTGTAGCATTACCTTTAGATCGTGAATCTCAGTCCTCTTATACTTTAAACGTAGTGGCGACTGATAAAGGTTCCCCTCCGTTGCACGCGTCAAGGATTATATCCCTCAAAGTGACAGATGTTAATGATAACGCACCGGTTTTTACCGAGTCAGAATATAAAGCAAGTGTTCCGGAGGCGGCAGCGCCGGGGACGCCTGTAGTGCAAGTCTCGGCTACCGATGCAGATGAAGGTGTGAACGCGGAGATACGATATTCATTATTGCCGACTCCGCAGTCGGACTGGTTTTCGATCGATGAGAGGTCCGGATTGGTGACGACGAGGTCGCGAGTCGATTGCGAGACGAATTCGATGCCTAAATTGACAGTGGTCGTCACCGATCGTGGTAACCCACCGCTGACGTCGTCTGCTACGTTAGTGGTAACTGTTTTGGACGTGAATGACAACGAGCCGACGTTCGATCAGTCTTTCTACAATGTCACCGTGCCGGAGAACGAGGCTGTTGGAAGCTGTATTTTAAAGGTAAGATTTAAACTTATAATTTGTTATATTTCTTCTAAAGGACATGTTATTGTGTAATTTTTTGATGACACTGATAGTTCTAAATATACAAAACTGTAATAAATTAGCTATATTTATTATAAAATAATATGATTTCCCAACCTTTTACCGGATTCACAAACAACCGTAACTTCTAACATTAGAAGTATAAATATTATCACAGTTCGTTTTTGAAATGAAATCTTTTTTAGCACTTATGTTGTTTAAAACTCTATGAAACGAAAGCGGCACTAAAAAGAGACAGTTCATTGTACTACGTGCGTCTATAATACTTAACATGAGAAAGAATGAAATAGAATACATTATACAGTGTTTCTTATTCGCGTCTTCTTATTATGTATTACTTAATATCTGATCTAGTCCATGTATTGTTATACCCTTATACGAATATTTTATAATTTTTGAAGATTTCACTTTTACTGTATGTAAATTAACAAATGTTTTTGTTTCAAAACAATACCTAAAAATCAAACACTAATATTAATTATTGTAACATCCGTTGACAGTTTAGTTTCTGATAAATTATAACGGGGGAATAACAAAAAAAAATGGTAGAAATATATTAACGAGTTCGAACCTTCTTGCTTCAATTACTAATAAGGACAGAGTGATCCCGCTTATCAGCTCATCACTGTACTTGACGAATTTGTAAAAAAAAACGCCAATACTCATTCAAGTTATCTGAAAGATCCGAGAGCACGCGGCTAATAATTTACGCGAGTTAATTTCTTTTAATATATTCCCACATAACCTGTTCATAAATCTATCCGTGGAGTGATGCCAGTTTGGGCGTGTGGCGAGCCGCATCGCAAATTGCGATCTAAATTGAAAATTAAACAGTGCGCGCCTGTACCCGGGAGTGTGTCGCCCGAGGCTCAACGACCAATGATTTTTACCCAGACGGCCGTTATAATGTGTTCCTATTCCCATATGTGATTTTAGTTTAACTCCGTTTATAACTTCTAACCGTTGTTTTTAATAACTATTAGATAACTCGTAAATATTTACGTGTAAATATATTTTTTTTTAAGAGAAATTTGCTTAGGTGCGTTGAGCGGTGTTTTTGCTAGGAGGTAAATATATAATTTCGCGTCATCATAACATGCTGGTTGGCGACGCGTAGTATAGGAGCCTGTGTATATGTATTATTGATACCTTGCAGCTCATCGTATGTTTGATTGATTAATAGATTTTATAAAATTGTATATAATTATCACTCCGAGTGCCAATACATATGAAAACCACACTATGTTAATAATTTCAATTAACAAATTCTGAATTTTAAATATTGTCATTCACACTAAAATTAATATGGAAATTCAAAAGAGAACACATTTATTGCATGGTTTTGAGTATTCAATTCTGTCGGCAGGCCTTATGACTGCCTCTTGTTTTTGTTGAGGTTCTCATAGGGGTTAAGCTTTGAGTACAATAACCTATTATCTAA
>JACEII010000033.1:4785397-4836817 GCA_014332785.1 Antheraea mylitta
TACGCTATTGACCCAGCAAGGTCTTAACAGCTTCACCGGACTACTAAGGCGAGCGCTTAAGGCATTCAGCCGATTTTATTTTGGTAACCAACTCTAGGGTGCACGGCACACCTCGGCTTGGCTGTTGCCGGTTGCATGCAAAATCGCGACCTATCATAGATAACCTAGCTAACTATTCATATATGTATGAGTTGTTGAAACGTATATGTGTACCAAGCATACACGCCTCAACAACTCCTCCCTATATTTATTATCGGAAAACTGAGTTTTTCAGTTTGATAAGGGAAAAAAGTAAACCCTTCCACTTTCATGTGTAAGCGTGTAGCGTGCACGTGTGTGGGGGCGATCGTGTAGTGTTGTAGCGGTGATGTATTTTTGTGTGTCATCGTATCGCGCAAGCAACGCACTCGAGGGCTCCCTACCGAGGGGTGAACTTTGGCGTTCTGTTGCTTCTACACTATTATTATTCGTTGATCTACTTTTATTAGCGCTGAAATACTCCTGTTTATTTTTGTATTCCGTTAATATGTTTTTTTTGAGGGTGCATTAAAATATACACATTAATTTGACAATAAGTGACTTCATTTCAAAATTTAATTTCATTAACATCGAATATTCATTTCCAATCAGTAAACCGTTAACCCAACCGAACAGATAATCAAATTAAATGATTAATATATATAAATGACTATGTACATGCTGTAAATTTTAAAAGGAACATTTATGAGTTGTATAGCTTGTTACAACTACAATTTCATTCTAAAGTTCTCCAGTGATAAGGTATATAATATTATTGATAAACGTAGTCCGGTGAAGCTGTTAAGACCTTGATAGGTCAATAGCGTAGTCAGGTCGAAAAAAAAAGGTATTGATAAAAACTAATATTCTATTAAAGTCCAAGTATACGAGTATGTTGAATAAAAACAAATTTATTCTATAATATTTAAAATAAAATTTAATAGTATTTAAACAAGTCAAGACGTAAAACAAAAATAATGCGAAATAATATTTATAACTAATCACTAAATATGATGAAAATTCTTTATTATATTTTCAATAACTACAAAAAACAGTAATCATTTTTTTTCGAAAATATTTTCAATTAAGTCCCCCTTGTGAATATAATTCGTACCTGGTTTTCCCAACAGCAACTGTAATTCGGTTATGTGCTTTGCATGCGAATTCGCTTTTAATAGAGGTTAAGTACCGCTATTAAGCAAGTGCTTAGAAAAATATAAACCTTTGGGGGCAACTTAATAGTTGTCGTGATGTTAAAATAGGAACCAAAATAGACAAATGTTGATTATTCTAATTTAGTATAGGTACGATATTAATAATTCCAAGTGGGACGGCGGCCATTTTTAGTTTTGAATCGCGTTGCCGTTGTTACCAGTTTGCGTGCACAAAACAACATAAGTTTTTAGCGTGGAAAGTTCTTAATAATAACACCCTCAGTATGAGAAGACGTCAGTAAAAAGTTATGTTTCTTTTTGAATAACTGTGCGACAGGTTTATTTTAGTGCTTAAGATTGTAACTTTGCAAGAATTTATCGCTTTAAGCTGCCTACTGCAGGTTACGTCTGTTTATTTTTTTTTGTTTCAAAAGACTTGGTACATATAAAACTATACTTTTTCTGATTAGTTATGTATATTTCTAGTAGCCCAGTGGTCAAAATCGACAGTAAATTATTATCTATTTGAAGTGAAGACTTTAACCTCACTGTAATTGGAAACCCCTGTAAACCGATAAACAACATTAAAAAGAGACAAACATATACGTCTATAGGATTTAATGTGGGAGAGAATGAGATAAAATACATTATACAGTATTTCCTAAATTAGTTGTATCTTAATTGTGTATTGCGCTACATTATATTTGCACTGCTCCGTCCGTTGTATATATCTTAGTAGGTATGTTTGTGCGATTGCATATTACGAAACGTTGGGAAAACGCCTTATAAACCAGCGTGGTGTATTTTTCAAGTGTTACACTTATATTAATGTTTTATAATTTTTTGAAGGTTTCACTTCTGTTGCGTGTGAACTGCATACATGATTTTTTAAAATTTGAACACTACTTACATATGTTATATTATCAAAGAGTACACCTCTACAATAATCTGATATATATACACATATATTTAACTTTTTACAATTACTTTGTTATGCATTCGTTTTATATTTATTGAAATATATAATAGTATATATAATATATAGTATGTATATATTTTTTAGTGATCATCTTTACTCAGTTTTCTGTTTTATCACAACTGGCATAGGTTCTCATTGGATGGTAAAGCCGAACTCGGCCCTCGATACCCCGCGCCGCGATATCAGTTGTCTGCAACATGACTTCGTTTCTCTTTTCAATATTTATGTAACTTCCCAGGTAGGAATTAAACACTTGTAACTTCAAGTGAAATGATAAGTCTATTTAAAAAAATCATAGAAGATATTCTTTTTTTTTCGAAATGACTACACTATTGACCCAGCAAGGTCTTAACAGCTTCACCGGACTACTAAGGCTAGCGCTTAAGGCACTCAGCCGATTTTATTTTGGCAACCATCTCAAGGGTGCACGGCATACCTCGGCTTGGCTGTTGCCTGTTGCATGCAAAATCGCGATCCATCTTAGCTAACCTACCTAACTATTGATATATGTATGAGTTGTTGAAACGTACATGTGTACCAAGCATACACGCCTCAACAACTCCTCCATATATTTATTACCGGAAAACTGAGAGTTTTTCAGTTCGATAAGGGAAAAAAAGTAAACCCTTCCACTTTTATGTGTAAGCGTGTAGGCGTGCACGTGTGTGGGGGTGATCGTGCAGTGTTGTAGCAGTGATGTATATTTGTGTGTCACCGTATCGCACAAGCAACGCACTCAAGGGCTCCCTACCGAACCTAGGCTTGAGCCGTTGCCGTGGAAGGCCTAATCGGGTGAGAAGATATTTCTTATATAACTTAAGTAAGCATTATCAAAAGATTCTCGAACATTCATCTTTTATGACAGCTAAATTGGTTTAGCATAATGATTTCAGAAATGTTGGTAGTGAGGAAATTTTATCAGGCACAAGTACACAGATCTCTGAGAAAAACATACTCTGTGAGCTTAATATTTGATGGTAGAATACAATGTACCTGTTTGTACATTTGTTTGGAAATCATTTAGAAAGTACTCAATTTTTACGGAATTTGGTATAATAATAGCTTGTATTTTATGACAACATATATGTATATGTATGTATATCATAAATATACCTATTAGGTTCATAATAAAGGGCTATATAGAGCTTGTACTATACACTAATAAATTATACTTCTGTTTAACTTATTTATTCTTTGTTGTCAGGTTAAAAACTTACTTGATGACAACAACCATCGACAGGTCTTTAAAACATGGCCACTGTTCTTATATTACGAGAAAAAGCGTTAAATAAATAGTATACAACTCTTGGGAGAGGTTTCGTTGCCGGCATAAAATTTGAATGAAATATTGATCAATTATCGAAACGAGCATTAATAACATATTATAATAGTCATGTTTTTGTGATGAATGCTACAGTCAATAAATCGGACCGATCTGTGCAATAAATTATAGCGAATTCCTAAATACTTGCTAAACACGTACGTACAAGCTCTCTCATAGTTAACAGTCACGCGATGTAACTAATTATTTTACAGAATTATTTATAATTCATGTCGGTGAACTGGTTATTTAAAAAAAATCAGACTCCTACTAAATATAAATTTCGACGATAAGTTATTTATAAAATCGGTTGGTTTACCTGTGTATGTACATGAAATTATTTTTTTAAACAAAACAATTTATACACGTTATACTTGTGTTAAGGAGGCCAGAAAAATAGTAGAAATTTCGTCTGTTTGTTTGTGCGTTTGTATTCAACTGGTTTAAATTACATTATCACAGACGTATTGTGGCAAATTTCCTTTAAAATTCAGTATTTTGTTCATTTCGAAAAAGTTAGATTAATTGAAATAATACGCGCTGCTTTATAAAAACGCTTCGGTCGATTTTGTTGAAACTTTTGTTAGCTGTATTTTGCAAAACACATAAAATAAAATTACTGCACAATAAAACGTACTACACAATAAACACAAAGTAAAAAAATAATGCTTGGTTTCAGAAGTCTTGATTAGTCCAATTTAAAATGGATTCTTATTAATATGGCCGATCTTATTAAACAGGGATCAACTTATAAAGACTTTAACAGGGTAAGATGCAGGTGATATTATGTTCTCTCTTATTTCAAACAATTTTCCTTTAAGTTTTAAACGTCGATTCCTAACAAACTGTCATTTTTTTTCAATTGGCATTGAGGACAATCTTTAAGCAAGCTAGTAAATAGGAAAGAAAATAAAAAAAATAAAAAATACTTCCTGTATTAGAATATTATCGGTAGTTAATAGTTTATTAAAGTTCAGTTATAGTTGTCTATGTTACAATAATTAGAACTATTTTTGATTAAAAAAAATACAGTGTACTTTAGCAAACTATGTGGGGTAATTACAGTGTAAAAGTTTTATTTTTACTATATAATGATTGGCAGCAGACAAATTCATTACACAATCACTTTATTAACAAATAATTACTCTTACACAATTAGAACGCAATTTCACTCGTTCTCTCCTTCGGTATTAGTAACCGTGGAGTTATGCACCACGGAGCCAACACGCGATCCACTTCGTACGTAACGTTATATAATAACAGTTTTTGTAACGCGTAACGTGCTGTTATTACAACGTGTTTAATAACGCAAGAGAATCCAATATTAAGTTGGACAGATTATAATTTGTTTTATTGGTGTAACTGTTAGTAAATGGACGACCGAGCCAAGCTCGGTTCTTTAAAAAATATTTTTAAATTAAAATAAACTGTTAGGTTTGCCTAATAAAATTACAAAAAAAAATATTTAAAAAAATTATCTCATCTATCATTAATTCGTTTTATCCAGAAACTGAATTCCAAAGCAAAATAATATTGGTAAAATAGAGTATCGAACAGGAACATATCAGATACACCTACACATAATTTCACAGAACTACACAAAAACACTTAACATCCCAATCACAGTAATACCTTTTACCATTGCATATAGTTACTATATTGAATTGTAATAATTATTACTTTATAATTGGCACCACATGTTTGTAAATGTTAATATTAATTATGTTTTAAAGGTGCTGTTAAGTAGTATGTAACAAATAAATAAATAAATCAATCTGCTGTCACTCGGATACGAACTGGGGTTACACAGATTTTCAAAGCAAACGATTTCCATCCGAGCTATTTTTGTTTTGATAGCGGCGGCGAAATTTACCTTTATATTCTAGCTATATTTTGTCATTGCCTGAAAACTCATTTAAAAATGTTTTCTATTAATAAAATTTAGCTAGATCGATTTATCGCCCCGAAACTACCTACATAATAAGTTTCACCGAAATAAATGACGTCGTTTTCGAGATCCTGAACTTGTATATAAAATATATAAGAATTGCTCGTTTAAAGGTATTAGATTATATTCTACGGAGATCATTCTTAATTTTAATGAATATAAAAATAATAATGACTGTGGGAATCATTAGCGGGATCTTGCAATGTTATGTAGTGAACGTTATATATTATTTGTAATCTTCTATTATTTGGCTCTACATATTGTACACGGTTATGTCTTACATAATATAGTTCGGTTAATATGGAGTGACGTAGATGATAAATAATACCACGGCACATGGATTCTCACTTATCACAAAATTCCCTGGAAAGTTATAACAAGTCAGCCACCATTTATTATGATTGAGATGATGGCAATAAACTTGTAATATCGTTACCTACTCGACAATGGCAGTAATAATTTACTAGAAGATTAGTTGCCAAAACATAGTTAGAGATAAAGAATAACAGGGAGGTTCTGCGTTAATCTTTCATTAAAAAACTAATAAAATCATCGTCGCAGATGTGATAAATAGCGTTTCAGTTAGTAGCTGTTATATATCACGATACATTTTTTTAAATATTATTTGTTATTATTTTTATATACGTGTATACGCTCATAGACTTTAGTGGTTGACCACAGTCTCACTTGATGACAAATAATGTGTAGATGGGAATAAGTTAAGTCCAGTGGAGACTAGTTCTTAAGTGTAGTTACCAGTACAAAGTTATATATATAACTTATGTATATATATATATATATATATATATATATTTGGCAATAAACTTTTTTTTTTACCGTGGGGAAATTAATTATGGATAACCACCCTCCCGGGGGAGAGGGTGGGTTATGTCCGACTCTCACGGACTAAAACCCCACGGTGTACCGACAGACCGTATTTGTTTGGGCGGCAAGGGATCGTGCTTGCTAATCTACCTTGTAGAGCCGCCCCAACGGTCCGCCCGGCGAAAGATGGCCGCCGGGCTCCTTCCTATAGAGAGGCAGACTGGGTACACACCAGCTGCCTCCCCTCGTCCGCCGGACCTGTGCAATGAAGAGATGAGCCCCCGGCTGCATCCCCTCAGGTACGGCTACGGTGGCGGGAGGAGTTGGGCAAAGCGCCGCCTCCTCACGCCTGTCCTCCGTTGACGGAGACGGCCACTTAAAGGAGATGACTTCCTCGCAAAAGGAGGCCACTACTCGTCACGCCTGCTCGCTGCCGAGCATGGCGGAAGCCACGCTTGGCAGCGATAAATCCTCTCCTACCGCCGCGGAGGACACCGTGCGGTATGCCCGGATTGCCCTCAGCGCCACTGTGCGCTGCGCACCATGAAGCACGCGCACGTTGGCGGCACCGAGGGTGTCGGCCCACACCGGTGCCCCGTAGGCGGCCATCGCCCGCACGACCCCCATGTAGAGTCAGCGGCACCCGGCACCCGGCACCCGGCACCCGGCCCCCCTATGTTGGGTAACAACCGGCCGAGCGCCGCCGCCGCCCCAGCAATCCGCGGTCCGATCCCTGCGAAATGGGGCTGGAAGTGCCAGCGCCCGTCCAGGGTGAGTCCCAGGTATTTCATCTGGGCCCCCATCCTGATCCGGGAGCCCATATTTGGCAATAAACCTAACCTAACCTAACCTGTGGACATTCCATGCTCTGGTTTCGTTAGGGTGTTTTCTTTTACCGAAAGACGCAACTTTGTTCGCGTAGTAATACACTCATCAAAAAAGTCTATGCAACATGTACTAATTTAAATTTTAGGATGGTTCTTCACATTATAACGTTGTATTTTATTTTTAAAATAATATCTTTAGGGTTCTATGATGTAAAAATAACAGCTGTTGTCTTAAGTATAAACTAAGATACATAAGAAACTAAACTTTTTCTTACAATATGAAATTTCTAAAGAAAATGTATTTATTGTGAAAGAATAGAACAATTTAATACAAAGTATGGTCTCCTCTGCTATTCAGAACTTGTCGGCAACGATTATTCATTGAATTAATGAGACTGTTTATGTCATCTTGCGGTATTCGATCCCAATGGAATTGTAGCAAATCCTTCAGCTGTTGGGTTGTTCTCGCTCCGTCCAAGTCCTTCAAAACACGTCTCTGGAGCATGTCCCATGCGTGCTTGAAGTGGGTTGAGATCTGGCGATTGTGCAGGCCAGGGCAATACCCGGATGTTCTCCGTTGCAAAGTATTCACTGGTTCGCCCAGCTGTATGTGAACGCGCATTGTCATGCACTAACCTAAAATCGGAGCCAAAGGTTTGTGCAAATGGGTAGACATAAGGTCTGAGAATATCCTCAATGTCATTTTCAGCATTCTTTTACGGCCTGGATGCTGTTCAGCGGGTTCTCCTGTATTATTGTAGCGCTGCCAAAGACAACAAATAACACTTCTATAAATGCCAAAATGTCGAGATACCTGAGATTGATTACTTCCCGCTTGCAACATCACTACAGCTCTTTGCATTTCATCTGCCACAAATGACGTCGCTTCATGACGTAAAGAATATCTAACAATTCAATTTTGTCGCTAACTTTATTTAAATGGTTGGTGAAATTATAAAAGATCAAGACTAAACGTAGCAATTAAAACGCACTTAAATTCAAACAAATTCGTAGTCATTTGTATTTTATGAAAAAACAAAACATAATCAAATTTTTTTTTACAACCAGCCAGTATGTCACCAATAACAAAAAAGTTTACTTACCTATGCACTTTGTTTGAGTATTTACTTAGAAATTAATTAATATAAATGGTAAAATTTGTAATATCACGCATGTTGCTTAGACTTTTTTGATGTGTGTAGTTACTTTGGGCTAACACTAACACGCAGCAGAAGCTCTCAAGAGGAAAAAACTCCCGATTTCGAAACATTTTCCATTGGTGCCTCGCTCCTATTGGTCTCAGCGTGTTGATATATAACCTGTAGCGTTTCTCGATAAATGGGTTATATAACAGTGACTTTTTTAAATCAGACCAGTAGTTTTTGAGATTAACCACTACAACGTCAAAAACTCACAAACTTTGAAATTCTGGTCCACCATCTCTTTGTTTGACAAAAATGGTGGGAGTAAACACTATGTCGGGTAGAGTGTTGAAAACACCGGTTCGCGTTCGATCACCTAAGGTAAGCAACATCGGGTGCGGTCTCTACTCGAATGTGCGAATACCGTGAAACGTTGGTTTTTCTTGTATTTTTTAAAATTAAAATTTTTCCCTGTAATATAAAAATGTCACTTCTATCTTGTGTATTTAAGACACATCCTGATCTATACTCATAGATTGATTATATTTTTATTGGAATTAAAACACTCTATCCGACCTAAACTACAGTACATTCAGTGACAGACATCTCAGAAAATGCAAATAAATTTACTCATACGATATTTAGGAAATTGTACTGAGGCTAATAGTCTGCAGTAAATAAATATTCTTTTGTAATGATAATAATGAAGTTGATTGTGAATAATGTATGTATAACACATAATCTATATTTAAATTTAATTACAAAAAGAAAAAATAAAGAAACACGCTCTCGAACGCGTGTATTTTTACAATCATTAGACGTATGATCTATTCCTATGAATATGCAACGTCTTTGATGTGAATTCATACTGTTTTTGCTAAAAGTTGATTCGTTGGCAGCTATGATCGATTGAACGTGGACGGACTGCTTGTAAATAATTTATCATTTTTAATAGGTGTATGATAGCTTTACAATTAATTATTTTTCTTTAGACGTACTGAGTTCTTAAATAACAACAAAAATGAAGTATATAGGATATTTACAACAGTACGCTAATTAAGAGAGATGTTACGAAAACTATCTCTAGAAATTTAATGATTTATTAAAACTGAATAAAACTATGTTGTTGTTACATTTTAAGACCCTTTACCCGATAACTATTTAAGTAGACACAAATATATATTTATGTTATCGTTATTTCGTTACTAGATGACACTAAAATATATTAACTTCTACATCGTTCAATCGATCGCGACAATATTCAGTTTACTTTATCTAAACTATTTATTACAACAAATAATTAAAAAAAAAACGTGAAGAACCGCGGGAGAAATTAGTCCTAACTTTTATTAGATCGCTTACCGAAATAATGAATTTATTCAAAATTACTTTAATTATGACTTTTTGACGCTATCTTATTTTATCACGTAGTGGTTTTTATTGTAGTGGAAACTTCTTAAGCCGTATTGAATAATGAATGAAAGTAAATCGTAATGATCGGATCGGTGACACTGAATCGGGTTTATTCGGTTCATTCGTTAACAAAGTTTTATGTGTAATTTAATGTGCGTATATTTATTAATAAGCTTTCACTTCTGTCGTGTGATCATAAGTACATACCTACCTTTTTAAGTCATAATCATGCGATGTATGATCCTGTATTGCGTGATATTGGTTGCATCTTGTAATAATATATGTACAAGTAAATTGTATAAGAAATGTTGATACAGAAGGTGCAAGATTCGATATATAAGAATGAATATGCTGAAAGTTCTGGCAGCGGCCATCGTCTTGTTGGAAAACGGAAGCCATCACAAGACACTAATAATCTTCAAAACATAGGATTACTTCCCAAAACCGTAGACGAAATGAACGAAAAATCGTTGTTCTGTGTTGCCAGGGGAAATAAAAAAAATTGATAGAGAAATGATCACAAAAGATCGTTTTAAACCATTCGAAACAATCTCGATGTTTCGACTGGCAAGTTGTATCTGCGCATGTCCGGTACATATAAACTTGGACGGGTATAGTGTAGCAAAAAGATTGCATTACCCGATGCATTCCCACAGTTGCGCACATATATTTACTTTTTACCTGCACCGTCTAGGGCTGCGAGAATTGGTATGCCCTTAATTGAGTAATTGAACTTAGATCGCGGGTATATCATGAAGCTAATATAACAGCTGTGCAAATAGAGAATCATTATGTTCATATAAAAACCTGACACTCCTTGTCTATGACCATTCTAATCGGGTGAATGTGTATATTCTTTATTATCATTGTTATTGGCGGAAAATGAGTATAAATATATAAACATATACTTCTAAGACGCAAGTACATAAATGCCCTTTTCATTGCATCTTTTTTATTTATTAACGCCACTGGATGTAAGCCCTTTAATCCTATCTTAGTATTATTCATTGAATCTCTTGAATGAATGTTGCCAGAATTTATAGTGAAATTAAGCAAATGGGTAATAAATTCTATTAGATGCTTGGGAGATATGTTGAATCTAATGGAACTGTTTTAAATTTGTTATAACGTTATAGAATTGTATTTTGTTATCTTTATTAATATCATTGTTATCTGTTATTGAGAGCGTAATCTTTATCGTTTGTTACGTTCCTAATGTGGTGCAAAGGTCGTAAAACGAATATATTAAAATGTAATCACTCTATAGTGATATATGGTAAAACTTTCTAATATTATTAAATAGCTACGCTATAACTTCGTTTTCACTCTATGTTAATTTCTTTGTTCCTTATGATAATAACATTATGCTACACAACTTGCTTATAGTCTTCTTCTATAAATTAGCTGTGATATGCAAAATCAATCTTTCAAAATCAAAATTTCCTCTATTCAATATAGGCTCAGAGAAGGTGATTACGAACGTGATTCGGTGAGAAGGTGATTCGGATAAACAACCCAGTCATCGAGAAGAACCGGCAACAAACTTAACCTGATTTATGTTTTCATGTTATATATTTTTACAAAACATAAATAGTTACATTCGTTTTTAATAGATGCACAGAGAGGGCAATCATTTCCTTAGATATTTGATTAGTAGATTCGGAAAATAACGCCTTCAAACAAAAATAAAAGAAAGGAAGTCATAAGGACTGCCGAAAGAAGTGAAAACTTAATACTATAGAATAACTGTTTTGTTTTGAATTTTTAAATTAAATATAGTGTGAATTATTGAAATTTGTAAATTAAAATTATTATCATTAGTCTCTCTTTCTTTTTATTGGCACTCCGAAGATTAATTATATATATTTTATATAGTTCATTAGTTAATTAAATATATGATAGGTTGCACAATCTCAATACGAAATACTCAATATTAGATTACAGGCGTTTATACTGCGCGTCGTTAGTTTAGTGCAAGCCGTGCAAACGCAATACGATCGCTCAAGCTTGTATTGTCACGCACTTGCACGTCATGACGCAAAATTATATAGTTCGATGGAGCTGTGAAGACCGTTACAGGTCAAGAGTGTTTTCATTTCGAAAAAAAAAAACGCAAAATTATAAATTTATCTCTTGCCAAAATACTGCTCAACGCGTGTAGTCTGGTGAAGCTGTTAAGACCTTACTAGGTCAATAGCGTAGTCCGTTCAAGAAAAAAAAAACTGCTCAACCCCCTAAGGAAGTTATAACTTGGAAAATAATCTCTTGAGCTTTATAATATAGTACAAATCAATTCTTTTAATAATCCATATAAGGAAATATAAACATTTTATATAGAATGCTTAGTACAGGCTGAAAATAATATGTTTTTTTAATCATTTACGTTCGCATCCCTATAATTCTTAAGTCAGAACGTATCACTTACTCGGCTTCGCACGTGGCGAACAATGTCCGACGCTGTCAGGGTCTCGATGGTGAAGTCGGCGATACGATGGCGGGAAAGCACAGCGGCCATTTTGAAAAAAGTTGTTTTACTAGGCCTAGTGATCTGCGGTATCTAGTTTATGGACGCGTATGCGCGGCCTTTTTGTAGTCGCATTTTAATTCTGATAATTATTTTCTTAAAATAATTTCATAGTTAATTTCAAAGATTTCGGCCGAAATGATTAATGATAATTTTATTTCAATATTCTATTTTGTATTCTGCATACGATTAAATTGAGAATAAATCAATCATGTTTGATCTGTTCCCTGTTTTGCGATAATCGAAAATCAATAAAATGTTATTAAAGAATTTATTAATATATTTCAATTTTTATATTAAAAACTATTGCAACTTTGTAACAGTTATTGTTATTATCTACTGTATTTTTAATACAATCGTCTGCCTCTAATAACAATGCAACGTAAATTATAATTAAAAACATATAGTGCTCATAAAATATCACAGAAATTAATATTTACTCATTATTTAAATGTTAAATTTGACCGTAAAAGTATTTGTAAAATTAAATTTACAAAACGGACGTGACCGGCAATTACACTAACCCTAATTTAGTAAAGAACTAACAAACGTAATTGCGGATACAGCTAGTATATTTAAATGAATCTACATGTGCTATATATCAGTAGAGATA
Organism: Antheraea mylitta; assembly: GCA_014332785.1. Classification (NCBI taxonomy): domain Eukaryota; kingdom Metazoa; phylum Arthropoda; class Insecta; order Lepidoptera; family Saturniidae; genus Antheraea; species Antheraea mylitta. The sequence continues at coordinate 4,798,162 of JACEII010000033.1, forward strand.
AAATATATATTCATACATAAATGTACATGTGTATTTGTCTGCGATTTTAAATGATATATGGTGGGTAATGATCAATTATAGTGAGTCATCGTGATAACAGTGGTTTTTTTATTGTATATAGTTTGTAAAGCGGGTTTACAAATTTGAGGTTAACTGTCGGAATGTATTCTTTTATATGTTTACATTATTACTTGATAAATAATTTGTTCTACTTCTTTTCGGTATTCTACTTGATTCTGTATATAGATGGATAGAAAATTAACTTTAAAATATCTTAAAATTATTATAATTTTTGATTAAAACGTTATCAATTGCATTTGATGTCGTTTGTACGTATATAAGTAAACACACTTATGTTTCAGTCGTTTTTAAAATCGCTATAATTCCCAATTATGTAAAAATAAATTTCAAGATACAAAGCTAAGTGCATATCAAGTAAAATAATAACTTTTCTGCAATTACATATTTCAATGTAACCATTGCCTTATAAACTTGATGTAAATTACTCTAATCTAAACCCGTTCTTCTCGATCACTTCCATATAATGGTCTATTTCATTTTGCTATATACTTTCAAAAGCGTTAAAATAATTTGCCCATTTGATTCACTTTGCACGCGCAAAATTATACAAAAAACTAGCTGTGTCCGCGATTTCGTTCGCGTGGAACATTATGTAAACAAACAGCGAACTAAGTCATCTGAATGTAATGAAGTTCATTTACTTATCTACTTTTCGTTCGTACTTACGCTGCGTCGCCAATATAATTACAGTAATTTTTGATAGAGTACACCGATTTTAATAAAACAAAAACTAAGTTATTCTCGAAGATATGCTTTATTATTTTCTAGGCGTAGTTTTATTGTGAACCTAATACTTTAGTAATGATGCATGGTCATACAAACAGACAGACATTTCTAAAAAATCTAAACTGTAATCACATCTAAAAAGTACAGACATGTTAGATTTACATTTTTATTATAGGTATAGATAAAACAAAATTAATATTGGAAAAATACATTTAACTGAAATTATAATTTTATAATCAATCTCCAGTGATTGGATGTTAACGCGTACAGTACAGTATAATACAGATTGGAATGAAAAACTATATGGATTCTTCCTACATTACATATAAATTTAGACCTTATGTAATTTTAACAAAGCCGAGATTTACGAAGCGTGGTATGTTAGAAAATTTATTGTTATGTATTAGTAGCACATTAAGATTTATTATGTGAAATGAGACTTGAAGCCGTCAAAGGTAATGTTTCTGCGAGAACCATATGGTATCGGAATATCTTCCTATTAGTTCCACCATCGTAACTAATAAAGGTATTAATTAGTAAAGATTTTACAAAACCGACTTGCATTCATCCCAGTCAGTTAATGGTATCCGCCGCAAACTATGAACCCGTACCTAACGCTGCGCGTTATAAAAGACGTCCGCGACACATTTTACCGACCCTCCTGATTCAATCACGTCGGCGAACGATCAGTACCAGCCTGTCCCTCGAAACAGAGCGTGTTCACGCCCACGCCCGCGTAACCATAGATCATGCCGCCGTGGTCTGGGAGTTAATTTCGGTCCCGCATACCCGATTAGGCCTCCCACGGCAGCGGCTCAAGCCTAGGTTCGATCCCTCGGTAGGGAGCCCTTAAGTGCGTTGCTTGCGCGATACGGTGACACATAAATATATATTACTGCTATAACACTACACGATCACCCCTACACACGTGCACGCTACACGCTTACACATGAAAATGGAAGGGCTTACTTTTTTTTCCTTATCGAACTGAAAAACTCTCAATTTTCCGATAATAAATATATGGAGGAGTTGTTGAGGCATGTATGCTTGGTACACATATAAGTTTCAACAACTCATACATATATGAATAGTTAGCTAGGTTAGCTAAGATAGGTCGCAATTTTGCATGCAACAGGCAACCGCCAAGGCGAGGTGTGCCGTGCACCCTTGAGGTTGTTGCCAAAATAAAATCGGCTGAGTGCCTTAAGCGCTCGCCTTAGTAGTCCGGTGAAGCTGTTAAGACCTTGCTGGGTCAATAGCGTAGTCATTTCGAAAAAAAAAAAACTTGCATTCATTTGGAATTTGTACATGTTTTACAATTATTAATTGCGGCACGTGCATTACTGGCTATGATGGCTTCTAAATAATATGTGTGTGTACATAAACGCACATGTATGTTATTAAAATTTGCAAAAGTGATACTATCGTGCTATATTTTTTACTATTCGCCGATAACTTGCATTTCTACCCTCTCAAAGAAAATCGACGTGAAGTAACAGTGCTTGCATTGTTCACTTTCGTTCAGTCAGTGAGAGCGCCGGAGACCCATCTTCCCTCCCCTCTCCTCTCCCTTCCACTCTCCTCTAACCTCTCTCCCTTTCTCTCCACTCCTCCAAACACAAGCTGGCAACGCGTGTGCGACTCCTCTGGGGTTGCTAGTGTCTATGGACGATGGTGCTCGCTTAACAACAAGTGACCCGCCTATTCGTTTGCTTCCTATATGATATTTTAAAAAAATCTTCAAGGTGTTGAGATATTTGTATAAAGATTAATCGCCGTGGTTATATATTAACAACTAGGCTGAAATGTCGATATAACTTCAAGAGGTTAAATAAAAACCAAAATTCCGACAGAAAAAATCTCTTGTCCTTACACAGAGAGAATGCTGTAAAGTAGGCATCCTAGTGCAAAAATACGGTCGAAGGGAATTTGCATTAATATATTTTGTCTTTACCGATGTCTCTTTGTTCGTTTTTCATTCGGTTCCAAGGTAATGGGGCCATTTACATATTTTTTATATTGATTTGCATATTTTATGTATAATTTAAATTGTGTAGTTAAATCGAAAGAATGGTTTTTACTGACTCATTTAGAGTCAATCGTGCGGTTAAATGTAGAGTTAATTGTGAAGGAGCCTCTATAATATGCTGATTGAAGTAAATTTATTTCACCGATTTATGATAAAAATTGATTACTGTTTTTAAGTAAAATTATATTCTTTTTGGAGTAAAAACTTATAGAGGAGATATATTTATAATTTCGCGTCATGACATGCTACGTAAGCGTGACCGACCGTATTGCTCTTACGCGGCTTACGTCTGACTAGCGATCTGAGTACATTTATTATTGATATTTAGCAGCTCATTATACATTTGATTGATCAATAGATTTTATAAAAAATATATAATTATTGCCTTGAGTGCCAATAGATATACAAACCACAATAAAGTTATTAGTTTGAGAAAGAAATTCTGAAAGTTAAATATTCATACTACAATTACTAGATATCTATCTAATCTTTCTCCTTTCCTTAAACGAGCAATTCTTGTATATTTTTATATTTGTATATATTCAGGATCTTGGAAACTGCGTCATCTATTTCCGTGAAACTTGGTATGTAGGCAGTTTCGGGGACGGTAAATCGATCTAGCTGGGTTGGTAGGGTTTTACAGCTCGACTGGTTCGCAACCACCATGTATATGGCGAAAAAGCCCGTAATAGTGATTCGCTTCTACGGGTCGCGTTTCGGGATCAGCCTGTGCATATCCAGCTTATTAGAGGCCGGCATGATAGTGGCGACCGGCGATGGACAGTGTGTCAATCGGTGGTCGTTATTATTTTTGGATTGTACTGTGCTTACCATCAGGCATAGTGCAGTCACTTTGCCGTGCTACAATACAAAAAAAAGCTAGATTTTATTCATAGAAAACTTTTTTGACTGAGTTTTCAAGCAATCAAAAAATATAGCTACGATATGTAAATTTCGCCGTCGCTGTCAAGACAAAAATAGCTCAGATGGAAATCGGCTACTTCGAAAATCCGTGTAATCCCAGTTCGAATCCGAGTGACAGCAAAAAGGTATCTTTTTTTCATTTTTATCTTTTTTTATGAAAAAAATGCTAATTTTGTGAGGCAAACCTAATAGTTTTTGATTGATTTATTTTTTTAAAGAAACGAGCTAGGCTCGGTCTTCCAGGTACTGAAAATTGAAAAGTGAACACATTTATTTCACTAGGCTCACGGCACAGGTGGAACGTGACAATGAGTGTTTTTCTTGCGTGCTTATGACGTCAAAAATCCATCAATATCTTTCCAGCCGTGTAGGACTTCAGTCACAGATACACAGAAAAGAGAATATCTATACTAATATTATAAAGAGGTAAAGTTTGTGAGTTTGTGAGTTTGTGACGTTGTGATGTTGTGGCGTTGTAGGGGGTAATCTCAGAAACTACTGGTCAGATTTGAATAATTCTTTCAATGTTATATAGCTCATTCATCGAGAATGGTTATAGGCTATACATCATCACGTTAAGATCAATAGGAGCGGAGCACAGATGAAAAATGTTTCAAAATTGGGATGTTTTTTCCTTTTGAGAACAGCTGCGTGTTAGTGTTGGTGTTAGTGTATCTATTCCACGTGAACGAAGTCACGGGCAGAGGCTAGTTATATATAAAGAAATAGTCAAAAATCTTCGGCTCGAGCGACTTAACCAGGCCTACGCATTTTCTTCACCGCAAAATTACTCGTTCACATATACATACTTATATATATTAATATTCCGATGTTGAAAGTAATAATGGGACCGATGATTGGTTAGAAACGTGTTTTACGACGCATAATGACTTTCTGGTAATAAAACGGCAAGTGCCCAGGATTATTAATTCGTCTTTCATGCGATGTTTCGAATTATAGGGTACATGAATATCTCTTGTCTCCGGGTCAATATATTCTTAAGCGTTATGTGTTTAATTCGACATTAAATGATTGCATCTATACGGTTTTTATACGTAATGCTTATCCAAGTAATTTTGATTCTTTAAGTAACTATTTAGCAATTATATTTATAAAGACGCGGGCAGTAGCTAGTTTATATATCTATCTATACATATAATAATAATGTATACTCTTTGGATTTTTGAAAAAAAAATGTTGCAGGTGTCTAGTAAATAAGTAATAAAATACTTTCCAATCATTTTTAGAGATGTCTGTCTGTCTGTTGGTATGAATAAACATCACTACTAAAGTACTACATTCATGATAAAATCGCAAAAGAAAATGATAAAGCATATATTAGAGTAAAATTTAGCCTTAGCTTCATCAAAATCGATTCGGTGATTCAAAAGTTATTGTAATTTTAATAACGACGCGACTTAAGTACGAGAGGAAAGTAGATAGTAATTAGACCTTATACATTCAGATGTCTTAATTAGTCACTGTTTTCTATAATAAGTTCCACTTGAAGGCGCGGGTCCAGCTAGTGTTATATATAAGAATGGTGGTAGCAATTCAGTCACAGACAGATACCCTACCGATTCATTACCGTACATACATCTAGTAATTATAGAACGCGATACGCCTAATCATGCCACTATATCTGAAGTACTACAGATATACTACTTACAGTAAAAAAAAAATATACATCATTATATATCAATGGTCACGTTTATTTGAGTTTTATGTTTCCTGTTTTATTTTAAATACCATGTTTTTTTTAAATGTCGTAAATAAGTTTTCAAGTTTTTATTGTTGTTCGATAATGGTTTTACATTGGATCACCGCTGTGTATATTTAAATGATTCGATGTTCAAGTCTTTAACACGGGTTAAGATAATTATCATATGAATTTAACGTACATTTACTAAAGTTCAGTTGTTGTACAGAAGCCCTTGTCATTATTGTTGATGTACGCGTAATTTATACCTTATTGGCATTTCGATTTACGTATCATATTTGCAGTCGACTTTCGTCCTTATTAACTGTTTATAAAGTCCAATTTTTAAATACGGTCATTCCGTCCAAATATGGTGTTATTATAGTATAATCTGGTAAAATTGAGAAATTGTCAATTTGATACGAGAGTTAGCACTAATATGACTTAAATTAGAGAGGATTATTGAAATAAGTCAAAAGTTTTCATTACTATACGGCATGTAGAATTTGTAATATCGATACGTACAATAATAAGCCTTGAACAAGCCTGAGAAATCCACAGTTCTATTTTTTCCTCACATACAGTGGTACTACAAGCACTTTTCTCAGGTTCAGATTTCCTCATGATGTTTTTCTTCCTCGTCAGTCGATAGTGTTACCAATCTGAATTAACAAATGTACGAGAATCCCGAAAAATTCGTTGGCAAATATCAGGATTTGAATCTGCGTACAATGGAATTATATTCCGCCAATTAAGCCACGAGACCACCACGATATTAATGTTTTTTTTTTTTTTTCGAAATGACTACGCTATTGACCCAGCAAGGTCTTAACAGCTTCACCGGACTACTAAGGCGAGCGCTTAAGGCATTCAGCCGATTTTATTTTGGTAACCAACTCTAGGGTGCACGGCACACCTCGGCTTGGCTGTTGCCGGTTGCATGCAAAATCGCGACCTATCTTAGATAACCTAGCTAACTATTCATATATGTATGAGTTGTTGAAACGTATATGTGTACCAAGCATACACGCCTCAACAACTCCTCTATATATTTATTATCGGAAAATTGAGAGTTTTTCAGTTCGATAAGGGAAAAAAGCAACTCTTGTATATTTTTATATTTGTATATATTCAGGATCTTGGAAATGGCGTCATCTATTTTCGTGAAACTTAGCATGTAGGTAGTTACGGGAACGATAAATCGATCTATCTAGATTTTAATCATAAAAAACTTTTTTAAACTGAGATTTCAGGCAATGAAAAAATATAGCTAGAATAAGAAGGTAAATTTCGCCGGTGTTGTCAAAACAAAAATAGCTCAGATGGAAATTGGTTGCTTCGAAAATTCGTGTGGGGTTCAAATTTATGTGAAAAAATGGTAATTTGGTGAGGCAAACCTACCAGTTTATTTTAATTTAAAAATGTTTTTTAATATTGTTACATATAATATGTTATACTTATTTATACATCTGTATTACTAAATAATTAAAGTTACGTATTACTGTAAGCTATTGAAAGTTAATGTAAGAGAGAATATATATTTTGCACCTTTCACCGGTACGACTTGCACATTGAAGTGAAAGTTATGTAACGTTCGTTTGAGGTTATGCTTTTTCCCATTGGCATATATAAACACAACTATGTGTTAATTATATTTAATTAACATATTAAATACGTAACTATAAAGAGTAATGACCAAGTATAGACACTGCGTGGTAGATTCACGCTGTGTTTTTGGTAACCAATATCCTATCTAATTACTGCCATTGTCGTGTAGGTAAGCAGTAATATTAAAAGTATCTTGTGATAAATTCAATGTTCTAAAAAGATTCTGGCTCCCTTGTTAGAGCTTTCTGCAGAGTTTTTGGAACGAAGTTTCTTACGGCAGGCTTGGAGGAGATAGGGATTTTGCTGCGCGACCGAACTGAAAAAATGTGATAGTAAAACCGTAAGGAAAAGTGCGTGGAATAAATCCGTTAAATGAGACGTGCGCAGGCGCGACAGTCGTATACACAAGCGAGTACTGTATAATACCTTTCTCTTTCTCCTTATTTTGTAATTATTTCTATTTCTATGTAATTTTATGTTGTCAAACAAAAATAAAGAGACATATTTTGTTATTTTAATTGATAATTTGAATTAGGATTACATAAAATTGAGCACAATTTTTTTTTGCAAATTGTGTCGATTCTACATTAGCCGAAGGAACTTCGTTCCTGCCTGGTGTCCCACGACACCACATTCTTTTTTTGTAGCATCTCAGACATCTTGCTTGTAGTATTTTTTCCCATTCCCAACTTGTGCACAATAACCGAACTATATTACGTAAAACACAAACTGTATTACAAAATATGGTATTAAATAACCTAAGATTATGAATAAAATACAAAATCCACTACATGACATTCCAAGATACCGCCAAAAACACAATTTTAACTAATATAGATTATGCGGCAAACAATATTTTTTAAATATAATTATGATCTTATTTTAACATTGGCCACCCTACGTATATATAAATATACAGAATACTTTGTCATTATTTACTAGGCAGCATAAAAAATGACCGTTGCGTACATTTTTTTTAAATTAAGAACAGAACGTGATACAAACTAACGAAAGGTGTTAATACTTAACTAAAGTGGGATCAAACTTTTTCACCGAAACTCATTACGTGCTGACGTCTTCTTTTAATAAAGCCGGGTGCGAGGAGCTCGCGGGACGTGAGGGAGCGGGAAGGAAAATTATAGAGTTATCCGCTTTCACGACCGCGTAATGATGGATCGCAAGCCAGGCTACGATTCCGTTTGATGGGAATGTAGCAGCCCTGAATGAGTAGCCGTTTCATTTTGTATATAGATGTTTGAAACACTATCGATGGTCTATTGAAACATATTTATTTACTAGATATTTGCGTCCCCCTCGTTGTGCTTTAAAAACGAAGGCAGACTGTAAATCGAAACCAAAAATTAAGTAAACCACGATCATGTATGAAAAATGGTTATAATCCTGTATCGATATGTTTAGTATTTCGACTTTGAGTCTCAAAGAAACTGTATTTTCATTATATATGTACATTTACTAGGGCTCACAGTATTTTGTGTGAGACGAGAATTATTTTTGTTATATCTTATGTAATAATATTCTAAAAAGTCTACTATTTCTTAGCAAAATCTGTTCAAAATCTCCGCGACTTCGGAAACACATCTATAACTAATACTTCAATGTTTTAATTTGTTTTTCTGGCAACCAGTCTTCTTGATTGTCATTGCTAATGTCAAGTATGTAATAATGTTACGAGCTCCTTGTGATAATCTCAATGTTTCAACAAGATGGTGGCTTCCTCCTTAGCACTTTCCATGGAGTTTTTGTGGTATTTCAGAATTCATGCTCCGTTGTATTATTTGCCATCAACTTTACCATTGAACAATAATCGAACTACGGGTATGTTACATAAAAACTACGAAAATTACAAAATGTAGAGTCAAATTACACAAGATTATGAATCTGTATCTATTCTATATATATTTATAATAAAACTGTAATTAGGCCAAATTTATACATAAAATATTTTTTTTTAATGATAATCGGAGTAAACTTTGTTATCGATATAGAAGCCAAAAATATTCCTTTTACAATTTTCGTCTGTCTGTCCCTGTGAATACGTATCAATCCGAAAGTACTGAACCAATTTTGACGAAACTTGTCACAGTTGTAACTAATATTATAAAGTTACACCTAGGATATTGCTTATACCGTAAAACGCTAGAGACTCTCCGAATAACGGACGATAGTCAAAAATTTGTAGTCAATAAGATTCTTGATGGCTTTTGGTAAATTTTCTTTGCGGTATATATAGCAGACAGGACAGACCTAAACATTTAAGCTATATTTTATCTCCTTATGCTTCTAAGCTGCTACAGATTAAGTTCCCGCCTAAAACCGTATCTTAATGTTATTTACATGTAAAAAATAGTTCTAGGCTATTCCAAGCATGACTATGTGTGTCACATGGTTTAAACAGTGTCTCTGCTAACATCTCCTATTGTGGCTGTGTCAGCAAATATGAGAGCGACATTGTAAACCTTAGTAAGCACATTAAAGTGCTGAATTGTGAACAAACGATCAATATTATTAAGTCGCATGTAGCATATTTCTTTTTTGCGAGAGTCTGTGATATCAGTCCTGATTATGTGTTTTTTTGGTCATCTTGTCATCTCTCCATTTGTGCCTAGTCTCAGCGAGCTTCTTTCAGTTTGATTGATGTAGAATATAGTCACATCACGTTTGAATTCTTCGTAGCTTTTTAGCATATTTACTACGGCACCTAGTATAAAATGTTCGCGGCAAAATTGCACATTCTTAACTTTATATCAAACGAAGGTATTGTGCTAAATTTATATAAAGACACAATGTGTCTATTCAAAAATACATGTTTATAAGTAATCATATTTAGCCTATTGCAAGTCTATCTATTGTACGAGTAAGTATGTCTTATTGAATGACCAGTTTTAAATATATTATCATAAATCCATGAATATGCTCTTTCTGGAATAAAAATCCTGTTCAATATCATATGGATGAAAATAATTTCACAGAAGCATTTTAAATGACCTGTATATTTATGAGTATCGTAACATTTTATATTCACTGTCATATCGACTTAGAAACAAGAAATAGCAATCGGCTTAAATCCCACAGAGAAATATTTCGCAGAACTTCGTCATATAAACGTTCAGTAGTCTCGGAAATAAACCACGCGTATGAATGCCGTAAATATATAGATATAACATGTCTCAATATCCTTCTGCATGTCGTAAAATACAGCATCTCTATGTCTGTTTGTCTGTTAGTGTGCGTATTCGAAAACCACTGAATTTATTTGTATGATTCTTGAGACATGATAGGTATTATTTAATATATTTATATAATTTAGGAAAACGCACAGCTCACATTAATCATATAACACAATAGTAACAAAGTGAAAGCTCATACAAATTTTTACTTATAGAAATTATAAATTAATAAAGACAAAAACGTCTGTAAAATATAAATAATTATTAATTATTACTGTGTATAACCTAAACTACTAACCAATAACAATTATTTAGAATAGAAATGAGTAAAAATATTGTTAGCATAATAATTATAATTTATGTTTTTCATAATCAAAACACCATTCTTATTATAACGTGAAACAAAAAGTATGCAAACACACATGGGGTTGCAACTTTAGAAATATTATTCTGAAAGTTGTTATACCGACAAAAATCGTTTCGAACGGTGGAAAATCATTCCAGCACATGTATTGATAAATTATAAAAAAATAAATTTATGAATTTTTTTTTGTGTTTTTAATAATCATACAGCTCTAAGTAGGTATCATAAGTATCTTCAAAATAGTGGTTATCTCCGTATTATTAAAAAAAATAATTCATTTCATCAGAAACTAGCAAAGTAATATATAGGCATCAATTATACTAATTTACCTTCGTGTATTAGAAAAAAACTTAAACAAACTGTATAATATAAACTAGCTTCTGCCCGCGACTTCGTCTGCGTGGAACATTTACTTAGGGCTAACGCTAACGCGCAGCGGAAGCTCTGAAAAAAAAACGATTTTGAAACATTCTTCATTGCCTCTCCTATTGCTTTTAGCGCTATGATACATAGGCTATAGCCTTCCTCGATAAATATCGATATAACATCGAAAGAATTGTTCAAGTAGTAATTCTTGGGATTAACGCGTTCAAACAAGCAAACCCTCCAGATTTATTATACTCGAAAAATTCATTGAAATCCAATCCAGTGACCTTTCTAACCTCCATTAATGTTTTGAAGCACTAAATATGTTAAACAATGATTATAAAGGATCGTACCTGTAAGTGCATACGAGAAATCTTGAGAAATAAAACCTTAACAAACTTATCGACAACACATGATCGCGGCTCTAATTCACTCGATATTCACCATTCACTATCGTTTTGATATTCTTTGGGTAGTTTTATCGTTTGAAAGCCGAGCCTATGGAGCTATCGGGTTACGATAGTGTTCGGTGTTGCCAGGTGTGAGAAGATGAAAGACGTTAGAACTATTTGAACACGTAGTTTTATAGAATAGACGTAGGATTTTATAGAAAGTGTTTATAGATTTAAAACTTTGAAAACTGATTCGGATTACTTTTTAATATATCATTTTGTATTACGTATTATTTTCTGACGTAATATGTAGGTTATGTAAGTGATAACAGTTTAAACATTTGCTATGTTTTAATTTGCATTATGCGAAATCTTCTGCGATCTTCTGCGAAAAAGTTCTGTTATATTCTTTGTCTATATATGTAAATAAAATTGAAGTGTCAATTATTTGTCTAACAACAGAAATTGCTGAACCGATTACGACGTAACTTCGGCTGTTACATAGAAAACTTTTTTATTATTATCAAGGCCACATATTCATGAGACTCAGTAATATTAATAGATTAAAATACGAGTTAAAACACTTTTAAGTTAAATACTCGTAGGTTAAATACTCATTTCAATAAAATACGTGGCTCTGTTTGAACTACAAAACTATTTTAACGTGCAACGAGTTGCAAGCAAAAACTAGGTGCTAATAATTAATTATGAATACTTTTTATTAGGATCAAATCATGCCTAAAGGGTTGACTGATGAACGCTGACTGTATAATACAATACTAAATACAAACTACAGCAATACACAATATACGAAGTTCATCGAACTTTTTAAAACTCGTAACTGCCAATTAAATAATAAATTTCGCATCGATTCCGAAGTAACCGACAATCACACCACAGATAATGGAACAAAACGAATCGATTAAAAAAAGTTGAATCGAAACCGAAACACACCCTCGTTCTCACAACGTGTACAATCGAGTCAGTGTGAAAAATTAGTCAAATTAAACGATTGGTCATTAAAAGTTTTCGGCGGATCTTTCACTGTCTTCTTGTGGCTTTTATATTTTACTCATAATCTTACCTTATATGATCGGGTATTGTGTAGAATTGGTGGCAATTCGCGTGGTATAGCTCGGTAATTGTTCTCAAGTATAAATCTTGTACTCATAATCTTGCATTATTTAATGATGTTGTGTAAAATTGGTGGCATTTCGCGTAGCACCTCGGTTATTGTTATCAAGTAGATGGGAAATAATAAAGCGAAACCTGAATTTCTTAATATCAAATACAGTTGTAACAAAGTTGCTACAATCATTTTGGAATACTGAAGTTAAAGCATTTTGCAATAATTATTAACTTGCTAATGGCAGTAATAATCCTTCCCAGTATTATAAATTCGAAAATCAGTTTGTTTGTTACGCTTCCAAATCTGAAATACTTAACCGGTCATCACAAAGCATTGTAATCGCTACCCCTTAAGCTTGTTGCGAAGCGGCGAAGTGCTTTAAACGTTCGCCTTAGTCGTTCAATGAAGCTGTGAATTCCCGTTAGGCTAATATCGTAGTCAGTTCCGAAAAAAACCTTATATCCAGCAAAAAATATATTGCTTCCAAGGAATAGGACAAATCTCTATAAACACAAATGAAGTTACGGGCAAAATCTAGTCTTAGATAAAGAATTGGTAGCAAAAATAAGAAGATTGATTATTATAGTAATCAGTACGTCAGTACAACAAGAGCGGTTTGAAAAGGCATAAATAAACATATAATAAATAAATAAGTGGAATTTGCGACCAACAAAAATATTGATTCAGTTGCATATATTAAAGAGTTCCGTTAATTTATCAAACCTGTTTACTGTTGCAACACTACGCTCCTTGATTCAATAACGTATTTTGGAATTCTATAACCGCATTTTATGTCTTTGTTTCAATGCCCTAATAATTACTGTAACCATCAGTCAGTGTTGAAAAAAAATCTTTTTGTATCTTATATGTTAGTTAGTTAGTTTATCTTTGTATGTTAGTTCTTGCTTGCAGTTTTGCTCGCGTTAAGGTAAATATAGATATCCTTTAGTATTCTTTTTGTGTATGCAAAATGTAATGCTTAATCGGGATTAATAAGATCATAGGCGGTTTTTTTGGCGGGGTCTTAGGCTGTCATGTAGTGGATTTTATATTTTATTCATAATCTTGTGTTATTTGACTTTATCGACATGACACTTTACTTGAATATCGATCTCCTAACTTATCCTGATAATTTTAAACCTAACTTTAACTTAATCAACTCAACACTTGGAGATATCAGAACATTTTTTTTTGCTTATTCGAAGATTAAGAAGAAACAAAAGTGTCTGAAATATTATATAGAACATTTGGCGCTTATGCCTTTACATTAATTTGGACATAGAAGAAAACAGGCTAAAGAATACACAAGAACTATCCGTATTGACAACTTCAGAATTGGCAAAAAAACGACTTGAAAATTAAGGTAAAAAAGATGGTTAAAAATTTACGAAATATTATATAAAATACTAGCCTCTGCCCGCGACTTCGTTCGCGTGGAATAGTTTCTTTGGGCTAACGACAAAACACAGCGGAAGCTCTAAGAAACCAAAAAAAAAAAAAAAATTTTTGAACATTCTTCATTGGTGCTCCGCTCCTATTGGTCTTAGCTTGATAACAGCCTATAAGCATCCTCGATAAATGATTTATATCACATTGAAATAATGTTTCAAATCGTAGCAGTAGTTCCTGAGATTACCCCTACAACGTCAGAAACTTACAAACTTCTTTATAACATTAGTATAGATTTGGTGCGTAAGCCTTTATATGAACTTGAACATAGAATAAAACTCACTAAAAGATATACAAGAACCACATATATTGACAAGTTCTAAATTGGCAGTATGGATAATTCCTTCGCCTGTCCTATTGGACGAATATTATTACTACTACTACTACGATTCAAGTTTTTTTTTTTTTTCGAAATGTCTACGCTATTGACCCAGTAAGGTCTTAACAGCTTCACCGGACTACTAAGGCGAGCGCTTAAGGCACTCAGCCGATTCCATTCTGGCAACCAGCTCAAGGGTGCACGGCACACCTCGGCCTGGCTGTTGCCTGTTGCATGCAAAATCGTGACCTATCTTAGCTAACCTAGCTAACTATTCATATATGTATAAGTTGTTGAAACGTATATGTGTACCAAGCATACACGCCTCAACAACTCCTCCATATATTTATTGTCGGAAAATTGAGAGTTTTTCTGTTCGATAAGGGAAAAAAGTAAACCCTTCCACTTTCATGTGTAAGCGCGTAGGCGTGCACGTGTGTGGGGGTGATCGTGTAGTGTTGTAGCAGTGATGTATATTTGTGTGTCACCGTATCGCGCAAGCAACGCACTCAAGGGCTCACTACCGAGGGATCGAACCTAGGCTTGAGCCGCTGCCGTGGGAGGCCTAATCGGGTACGATTCAAGTTGGTTACGGATAGCTGTAGGCTACAGCGACAGTGTACCAAATAATTAGGTACTGGTTGAAAAAAATTTGAAAGGTGAATATTTGAAGGTCATGTTTTTAAACGTAAGTATTGACAGATTGTTAGTAATTAACTATAAATTAATGTAACAAACAGGTTTTATAATGACTTGGATTGCGAACTCGACTGTTTCTATCCATTTATCTGCTATAAAAGAGTAATATAATGCAAATCATAATCGTAGAATCGAAGTAGCTTAACATTTTTTTTTATTGTATCCAAAAAGATTTGAAACGATTATCCAGTTATCGGGCATCGTTATAATCGTGAGAATATCTAATCATGTTAATATCAATGACCAGTATCTTGAGGTAACATTAAAATTTTAATATGAAAAATTACTAATTTGAATAAGAGAATTTGTTGTAGGGAAAAATAATCTTTTAGTCTTTAATTTACAAAATAAAACGAAATACTTACCAATGCAAAATACTCGTATTTATTTATAATTGATTTTATTCATCGCAGATGTCTCTTACGCGTGTACTTGTGGTTCATTGTTATTGTTGACAGGCAAATATAACATATCACTAGTTGCGATATATCACGTCAGATATAACAGTGCTACAAATAACTTCACAGCTGTCTAGTTATATTAAAGTATATGCCATTTTCACACGTTATGCTCGGTAACATTAAACTATAGCACAGTTATACATAATTACAATATTTTAAGGAAAACTATGCTGATAATTATCTGCAAAAGGTCCTTAAATAACGTAATATAATACAGGTAACTTCTTTAGATGCGTTGAGCGTTATTTGATTGTTTTGAGTATTAACTTCTATCCGCGGGCCTTATGACTTACTCGCCTTTTTTATTATGGTTTGTTTTTCATGCCTCGCTGTGTATCCCTGGCATCGTGTACATAATTTCTGCACGCCGATTAATATCTATGTTCTGCCAGAATACGTTAACATTTCATCGGCAAGTATTTCACGGGATTGTTGCCTTAGCCCCTTTGATTTTATCAATGATAATATGCATATGAGGGATTGGGCGTTTAAAAAAAATAAAAGGATTAACTCGGGGATCATTGCACTCTACGGTAACAGAAATAAGACATTTCTACACGATACAAAAGCGGCCAGCTGTCAATAAGAATTAGTGATAATGTTGCTAGCTTAATACTTTTTAAAATTCGTTTGCCTTTTTTGGCGGACAGGTCGGAATGAGGTTAAGATTATGTTCCTGTACGCTTAAATCTGATTTAAAACTTTTTGTTCTTTTTTTCACAGTACTTTTTATTTAGTCACACTTATCGTCTGAATGTTTTTATTTAATTTTGGAAGCAGTACTTACTATCTTTGCTTAAATGCCTGTAATTGTCTGTATTGCAATTTTACATATAACATGTTACATTGAACATAGAAAACAAATAACTTTCATTAGTCCTCTCTACACATAAATGCTGAGACGATCTATGCTACCAGCTTCGTCCAATATACTGGTGACCTTATAAGGTAAGAAATGTAGGTCTTCTAACTTTAGCTGAGTGCTACGAGAACATTTCTTTAGTAGAATATTATATTTCACGGCTAAAAACAATGCAATATTATCTAAAAAATGGGCTATTGCCATTTTTTTATTATTACTATAACTTACAAAATAAAGAATTTCGACCACTGGACGACCAAAAACGGAATGATCAAAAATTTTAAAACAAATTGTATAATTAAATTCAGCTTGATTTTTATAAGACAGTTTACATAATTCTCGCATCTAACAAGTAACATAATATAGTGTCTGATTTTATAATTTCAAAGAAACGTATAAAAATGAATTCCTCGATGTTTATCGGAGTCGCAGACGGTGTGACACGTCGCGATTTTTACATTTGAACATTTTTATGATTCAAATTATTTATGAGTTTCTATGTAATATAATAGAAGTTACATTCAAATGGATGGTTAATTAATTGCGTATAAGATGTAGAAGTAACATATAATTTATTGTGACTGCCATAATTGTTGGTTCTTAACAATGTTTATGTTTTTTTTTTTTTCGAAATGAAAACGATGTTGACCTGGTAAGGTCTTTACAGCTTCACCCTACTATTATATTTATGTGATAAGTTGCAAGCATGCAACTTATTATAATCTTTTATTATTGATATTTAACTTATTTTAATCTTTTATTATTAATATTTAACTTATTTTAATCTTAATACATACAAATAAACTATGAATGGTTAAAAGTTTTTGGCGGGATCTTGGAATATCATGCAGTTGATTTAATATTTTATTCATAGTCTTATGTTATTTGGCTCTATTTTATTTATTTATTTGTAATATTCATAGAGATTTACGTTATATAGTTGAATTATTATGCACAAGTGAAGTGAATGAAAAATAATACCACGGAGCATGGATTCTGACTTGTTACAAAAACTCCCCGGAATGTTCTAACAAGAGGGCAACCATCTTGTTAGAACATTGTTTTAATCGCAAGAAACTTTTAATATCGTTACCTACTCCACAGTGTCATTAGTAATCTACTAGACAATGAGTTTCCAAACAAAAGTAAATGGTGAATGAAACGATGATGGCTACTTTTCTACATGACATTCCCTCGGGAGAGAGGTGGGAAGTTTCAGAGTCTCACGGACACAGAGGTGTGTAAGCATGCATCGCGACGACCCGATAACAAGGCCTCACGCAAACTCTAGTGTGTCCGCAGACGAAGACAGCTCAGACTAACTTTCTCCATCGAATTAGTGTAATGTATCAGGTTCCCTGCCCCTTTCCACCTTAGTCCAATGCGGTAATTAAAGAGACGACTCCTTAAACCGCAACCTACCAATGTTATTTGATTATCTCCTCAACGTATGTAGCTATTTTACAAGCTTTTCTCCCGTGGATGATGATGGCTACGGAGCGACGTAGCTTTGTATCCTTGTGGATGGGTAAGAGATTCTAGTGAAGGAAGAAAACCCTTGAGTTAAAAAATGTTTCCAAGCATCCATAGTTCCACACAGTTGCGCATGAGGGTCAGTTAGTTTCTCTAAGTTTAGCCTGTTTACCATCTAAGACCAAATCGTTATTTAACTAATTAGCTAAAATTATTGATAAGGTGTTATTTTTATTTAAATAATATCCTATTCCATACTAGTGGGCCGACGGACGTTGTCCTCTCTTGATAATAAACCGAATCCTAAAAGTCAATCGCAGCGCCACCTAGCGGATCTAATTGTGAATTTAAACCATTCTTGAATCCACCTGAACACACAAAAAATCATCAAAATCCGTCCAGACGTTTAGGAGGAACTCAGTCACATACATATAGACTGAAGAATTATACATATAAGAATTATTAAATAGTATTAAATTAATAACAGTTTATTAAATATTGTGTCTCAATAATTATTTTTATCTAAATAAGGAGATACGATTTTTAAAGGACACTAAACTGTGATGATGCAATTAAATAATTTAATAGAAATTTATGGTTTGGACGTGCGTTTGACATTCTTATTTTGTCTTTTAATAGTGGCCATCGTGGCATCCATATAAAATGTTAATTTATGGTACTAATATTTTTTTTTAATTATCTCTTATCCGAACAATCATCTACTGTATATTAGTTACCGGCAGTCGAGAAAGTCTTACTTTAATGATTCGCCATAATGGAAAAAATAAGATTAAAGAACAATATTAGAGTTATAAGTATTTCAACTTTGAAGTACAAGGACTACAACATCGTCTTTGGGTTTTTGGCGGAATCTTAGTCTGTCATGTAGTGGATTTTATATTTTATTCATAATCTTGTGTTATTAGACTCTATATTTTGTAATATTTGTTGGTGGTGTTTTACGTAATATAGTTAGCTTATTGTACATAAGTGAAGTGAATGGAAAATAATACCACGGAGCGTGAAATTCTGAGATGCCACAAAAACTCCCAGGAAGGTTCTTACAAGGGATCCACCATCTTGTTAGAATATTGACTCACACGACGTTTAATATTGAAGTGATCGCACGACGCTTGTAATATTATTGATTATTCGACAATGGCAGTAATAATCTGAAAAATTGGTTGCCAAAAATAAAGTGAAAAAAAAAACATCGTCTTTTTATCCTCGCTCCGCCTACAGTTCTCCCACTCTTCTCTGTCAGCTACTAAGCCAGTATTTATATCTTTTGTGCCGACATGATCTTTACATTATCCATACATCGATTCATCATTCGCATTCCATACTAACAGAATCAGGATAATACTAAAGAAAAATTATGAAGATAAGAAACTCCATATACGACATACAGTGTCTTTCACATTGGTTAAACACTCAAACAGAAGAGCTGATAACAACTAGTATCGTAATAAATCTAATAACCACGACCAGAACAAGATATATCGTGTCGTTGTAAAGGAAAAACTAGTTTGTACTTTTATTTAAAACCCTATAATTATAGCTGAAGCATTAACATTGTTGTTAATAGAATTTAAGCTTTAAGACTCATTAATAAACATTACGCTACCTCTGTAAATGGGTGCGCAGAAATTATAAAAAGTATCCGAGGAGCGACATCGCGGCGGGGGCTCTCTGGCTATATATCATGGGGTTGGTATGTTTTTATGTTCCGAAGGTTAGACATGTTTTATTTGTATAGCCTATTCTATCGCATGTTATAATATTGCAAGTTGTTTATAGGGAAGACATGTTGTTGTCTTTTTTAGCCTGAGATCTTATAGTTTTTTATATAGGTATTGAAAGCGAATTAAAATGCAATTTCATTTTTACTTGCCAAAGCTGTCTGTCTGGTAAGAGATTTAATTCCGATATGATAGGAATAATCCACCCTTTAGTTGTTTATCAAGTCATATAATTACAAATAATACAAATATAGAATAATAACTATAATATTTAGGGGTCATCCATAAATTACGTTACATTAAAAGTATGAGAGGTGAGTCAAAAAAGTGTGACATCGTATGAAAAGGAAAAGCGAGAGTGAGTAATAAGCTTCGTGATATCACGTGTATAAATCTAAATAATTTGCTTTGTTGTTGACTTTATGCAAAACTATATTTTAAACTAGCTGATACTTAGAACTTCGTCTACGCCGTTTATTATTCTAAAAGCATATTTTATGTACAAACGAAAAATCTAAGCATCACATCGCTTGGCCCACTTTTCCGCGGTAAGAAAATACACTTCGAAGAGCTTTAAATTAGATGAAATTATCATAATATTTTTTTTAAAGGGATCAAGACGTAATATTTAAAAAATGATCGAAATCCATTCAGTAGTTTTTAAGTGATGCACGCATTAGCTTGAGATTTCTATCATCTTACCTATAATTAGTTTATATGTATTATTATAACATCAAAAATATATAATTGGTCGTTTAAATTTAAAATCTATGAAGAAGTAACTATATCTAAAAATAGGAAAAATATGCAGACACTAAAGTCTAGTCTTTGCAAATAAATTTATAGATGATTCGTCAGGTAATAGACGTATGATTAATTTTAATTCTATATCTCTATTTTAAGATAGCAATAATGTTACATGACACCAGGGGGGAGATCTTACAAATCTGACTGTGTACGAAAAAAACTAGTTATTTCAAAAAATAATTATATTCATGTGACGTAATTTATGGCTAGCTCTTACAGGCAATTAATTTATTCGTGCAAAACTTAAGCCATTTACCGCTTTTTGTGTTTTTTTTTTTTTTTTTTTTTTTTATCTATGCACTACATAGTGACTGCATTATGCCTGATGTTAAGAATAGTACAATCCAAAAACATCGGCAACCACCGAGAGACAGTTTATCCATCGCCGGTCGCCGCTGTCATGCCGGCCTTAATGACGAAAGTCACCCGGTACTGGATATGCACAAGCTGATCCCGAAACGCGACGCGCAGATGGGAGTCACTATGACGGGCTTTTTCGCCATATGCATGGTGGTTGCGACCCAGTCGGGCTGTAAAACCCTACCACACCGCTTTCGCCATTGCCTCGTTCGTTATTCAGCAGGGTGCACCACGTGCAGGTGAGGTTGGCTTGGGTGTCTCAAGTCTTATGATGTTACTCGACCCCCTTACACCCCAAATGTTCTGACCAATCTGTGTTTTTTTTTTGTAAATTTTAATTACTAAAACAACTTCCAGCTGAAGTTATTATAAAAATAAGTTTCATATTTGTTCTTGTTCAAAAAACTCTATTCGTCTATGTACAGAACGTTACATATAAATTTTTAAATGTTTTGATCGTGAGGCGTTGTTTTATTATGACGACATGCCGAGTTTAGGGCTTCTATTATTGTTACTTCTACTTATCTGTTTTACTAAATTCATTCAACATTGCCATTATCTTTTTTTGGATACTATTTTCGTTATTAGTAATAATATATGGATATTTTCTTAAATTGCAATAATGTTTTAATGCATTTTTTTATCGTGATTCATATTCAAGTAAAATGACATCTTCACTAAAGCATGTTGATGATGTGAGCACTTCCTTGAAAGTTTGCTTGACCAAATTATAAATGGTTGGCTTTTACTTGCGGTTTCGCTCACTCTAATCAAGCTACCTATACCTATTTTTTTTCTAAATGAAATGTACCCTATCTCATTTATTGTATCCATGACAACGTTTATGCATAATTTCATGATGATCAGTTGAGTAGTTACAGCATGAAAGCGTAACAAGCAAACTCATTAGTCAAGTTATAATAAAAAAAAATTTTACCTTACATGGCATTAAATAAAGATGTGGTCTAAGATTTTAATACATTAGATTGTAGAGGCCGACTTTCAAGTACAGCTAGCGAAAAAGACTTAAGTATGAAGGTGGACGGATATATGAGTAAAGAAAGACGGAAAATAGATAGATGCATTGGGTGGAAAATTATATCTGTATCAAAAGTGTGAATCCTGAGATGATATGTGGCAGAGGAGAGTGGAAAAAGAAAATATATTGTGCCAACCATACTTAAATGGGATATGGGTAAGAAGAAGAAGAGCTTGTTGATAGATTTCCTACTTCAGGGTTGTAGCTAGCTTATGGAGTATTAGAAAAAACCTAGCAACAATGTTGTAGTTTCATTGCGAAGTTTTCCTTTGCCAAAAAATTCTCCCCCTTTAGGATTCGCTGCGTCGATTGCCGTGATGTTCAAATATACTATCACAGAGCCTATGTCACTCCAAATTCAAATAAATAAATAATAAATGTCCACAAAAACCAAAGTCGATTATGACATTAAACTCGAAACAACCGGAATCGGGCGCTCGGTTATGTTTACGACTGTCATCTGTCCAAATGGAGAAATGTCATTAGAATGCAAAACATAAATTGTGTTCGGAGTTTCGTTCAACAAACTGCCGTCGTTTATCCAATGTTATTATACATAAGACATCTTTTGGGTTGAAAATTTCCTTATTTTTTTATACAAATGGACAGTTTTGTTAATAATATTTTATAATAGTATTGTAATCGACTATTACATAATATTCCATTCTTCTATATTTATATGGAAAAGAGGCGCTGTTTTTTAGAGTTCCGTTATAATAAATGGAACCTTATTTCTATGCTTAAGTCGCACCACGGTGCGACGTGTTCTGCGTTCTAATTTTAAAGGGCTGTAGTTTTTGAACTATAATAGGTAGGTGGTTGAAATTTTGACATGATTTATGTAAGAGAGATTTTTATGAACAATTAAATTATGGTTATAGAAATATCAGATTTGGCGTCAAAGTATGTAGTTTCGAATCTTGTAAAGAACCTGAGCTTTTCAGAAAAGAAATATGATAATGAAACTACGGTATGGTGGTATTAAGTGTAGATTTTGTATATTCAGCTATTACCGTTGAGGTAAAAGTCTGTCACATAGCACCTATAAATGTGTTTCAACGACTGAAAGCGAGAGACAATCATTCTTAGATTTGGTCGTCATTTAATATCAGCTTAGAATCGCGCCAAACGCTAAAATGTACAAAATATACAAAGTGTTTAGTCTAATCGCCATAAAATAGTTCTTTTTTACTATATTATTAAAATAGTAATCCATACAAATATGAGGGAACAGCAGTTAATCTATTTTATTTAAAACATAAAAGATTTTCAATATTGATATGGTCAATATAAAATGTTGTTAGATTAGCTAATTACGTAACAACTTAAGACAAATGTCACTGAAGTAGGGACTTAATAAAGTAACCGACTTGGTGGATACATGGACATGGACATTGAGATCCATGTATCTCACAACTTTTTACGGGATAACAACTGAGTCTGAGTCTCGCAAGACTTGCTTTTTTATAAGTTTTGTTTTTGATGGCATAATATTGCTCAAGCGTCATTCAGCCTCATTTTAAGGGTCCTCGTGTAAATGGATGATATAGACAATTTTTTTACAATATATTGCGCGGTACAATGGAACTCTCGTTAACTAATAAAAGATCACGTTTGACTTAAATTCTTTTCTACAGAGTCGAATATTTAATTTAATAGTCACGATAAAAAGTGATTTGACTCAAGTTTTTCGTTGGTGGTGTTGCACCGTAATATGATTAATTACTAATTAAATTAGTAAAAACAGGAATTCACTCGATACATTCTCTAGTATACATTCAAAAGGTTGCTATATTCGGTATTTCGAGAATATTGAGTGTAGTGCTTTATTAAACAATCAACTATATTAAGGAAGTATTATGGCTTAACTGTTACATATCGATTACAGTATTTTAGGTAACATTTTAAATATAAATATGTGCACACATGTGAAATAAGAAAATAAATAAACACGCACAAGGCCAATGGCCAATTTTAACTTTACTGCGGTCAAGTGATGTAGAGAATTATCACATAGCTACAAGTATAGTGTATCTGTTTTGCAGAGAGTCGAGTTAGAGTTTCACTTGCTATAAAACAAATGAAAATTCACTTGTATTTGACTGCGTGTGTGAACAAAATAATGTTTATTATATACTTATGTACTTTATAACACATCGGAGCATAACATCTGAGTGATAAATTATGATACAAAAATATAATTAAATTGTGCAAATTCCTATATTTTTAAGTATAGTTCCATTAAAATCACATTTAAACGTTTCAAATATTAGATCAAACATACAATATTATTTATATGTATACATATATTTTAGATATAAAAAAATACAAGTGAATGCAATAAATTGTTAAATAACAAGTACGTAACATAAACACAAAATTAACTTGTCATACCCAGTTATGAAAATCGAATAATTATCATGCTTTGTAAATATATCCGTTCATGATTATGCGTTTAACTTACTAGAAACGATTCTGAAGAAGTAGAATCTCAGTTGATAGCGTGTTCGGACAATACATTGATTTACGTTCAAATTCTTACGACAAAGTCGCAGATTTCAGTGAAGGAAAATCGCGTTGAAAACATATGATGGTGATAGGTTTTTTTTAATCCGCCTGGTTACCTATCACCCTTAAGTTGAAAACCTGTCACCAAACATACGTTAATGTGTTTCAGCACTTACATTTGAGATTTAGTCCTTTCTAGGTTTAGCGAGTTTACCATCATAAACCTCACTTGTATCCACAACCACTTTAACACAAACATAAACAATACCGATCACCCTCATCGTACCTGTACACACACAATCACATACGGACACACACGTAAGCATGAACACACGCACGCCCACCCTCATGGACACACGCACGCACACACCCACGCACACGTACACGCACATGGATACACATAAATTCACGTGCATACAGAAACGCACACATATAGGTAGGTCCCCTTATGGTGGAAGGGTTTTATTTTTTTCCCTTATACCCACTGAGCTAATTTATTTTAACTCAGTTGTCAACATACAGGTTCAAGTTGACGAAGCACACAAACATGTACATTTGTGGTCTCACAAGCTTCTATATGTATGTATAGTTAACCTAGATAGACTCGCGACGTTGCATACAAGGCAACAAACCCAAGCCGACGTTCGGCCATTTTGATACCCTTTAGCTCATTTAGAAAAAAAAAACACCGTATCATCATTTAACATAAAATAATACTGACATACTAAATGCTATAAAGTATAAAGAAAGTAGATTTAATTTCTACTTGACATAGTTATACAATACTTAAAGTGTTACCACTACAATGTTGTCGGTTACACTGTGTCACCCGTCTAGGCAGGCGCCAAGTGCGACGCGACGTGACATACACATATATACATAATCACGAACACTTGACTGGGAACTGTTATGTTTCAATGTTTGAACTAGTTTCGGGTTGAAGTTGATAAGTGTAGCTTCACGGTTATTGAATCGGCTAAGATACTATTTATAATAGTGAACATTCGTTTTATTAAGATGTTTTTTTTTCGCATAAATG
The DNA here is from genome assembly GCA_014332785.1 of Antheraea mylitta. NCBI lineage: Eukaryota > Metazoa > Arthropoda > Insecta > Lepidoptera > Saturniidae > Antheraea > Antheraea mylitta. Next base: position 4,823,426 of record JACEII010000033.1, read on the forward strand.
TATTAAGAATTGATAATATAATGGGAGAGAGAGATGGCTGTAATTTGATACGAGTCACTTTCCTTCCTTTTCGCGCGTAGGATCACAAATCTTGGATCATAAGGTTATAAAAGTTACTCATGTTATGATTTAGATGCAACATTTGTAGGTGGTAGAGCCACGCTGAAGCTATTACTGGTTTCAGCATGAATGGATCAGCTCGCTCGGGGTAGTACCACCTTCTCACAGAAAACCGACGTTAAGTAACAATGCTTGCATTGTTGCGTTTCGTTCTGTCAGTGAGAACGTCGTAAGTCCACCTTTCCTCCCCCTTCCTCCCTCTCCACCCTTCACCCTACCTCCAAACACAGGCTGGCAATGCACTTACAACTCCCCTGGTGTTGCTAGTGTCTATGGACGGCGGTGATCGCTTAACATTAGGTGACCCGCATATTCATTTGCCTCCTATGACATAAAAAAAAAAGTAAGAGAGTTACAGTAATTTCGAAGTCAACTGAATGCCCTGAGATTCATGATATATATTACAAAATCATCAAATAATTTGATGGTAGATTAAGCCCAAAATATTGAAGTATTAAACGCCTTTATCTTTTCGAATGAAGTCTTGGGCATTCTTCAAGTTGATGTCCAAGGCTTTGCACAGATCTAATATATTAGGGTCTAAGAAACGTGATACAATACGGCAATTATTTTACACGGGCTAGAGTGGCATGATTTGTGTGTCGCAAGTGAGTTGATAGGAATTTGTAGTTAAAAACCTCACTATAATTTAATCACTCATTTTTCAATATCTGTCAGTGCTTATTTAGTAGTGGAGAGGTATAACAGCAAGGATTGCTCTATGCTTACCTTTAGACATAGTCATTTTATCTTGAATACTTTGTATTTCTAACCTATCAACTGCCAACAACGAGATATCTCGTACTTTTTTAACTTGCCCAGGAGGCCATTAACAGTTATGTCGTCCTATCTTGGTATATATGTACAGCTACTAGCTAAGTTGTAATATACCAGTGTAAATATAGACCAGTGTCTTCAGGAAAGAGAAAAATCTAGTTTGGCTTACATGAACCTCTGCGTTGCAGTTTCAAATATAATTACTAAAGTTCAAATATTACTACAAGATAATTCATATCATGCTATTCTTCCAAGAGCGATATTTTTTTTAATATCATGATTACTATTGTTAAATGCAGTTATTATTTTAGTATTAGTACCTGGGCACCGAACTAGACTTTAAAAAATATTTTTAAATTAAAACAACCTGTTAAGTTACCTGTCCTTACAAGATTAGCATTGTTATCAAAAAATAAAAAAAGATATTTCTTTTGCTATCACTCGGATTCGAACTGGGGTTAGACGGATTTTCAAAGCAGCCGATTTCCATCGAAGCTATTTTTTTTACAGCGGCGGTGAAATTTACCTTTATTTTCCAGCTATATTTTTTCATTGCCTGAATTAAGTTTTCTATTAATTAAATCTAGCTAGATCGATTCATCATCCCTGTAGCCACCTACATACTAAGTTTCCTGGAAATCGCTGACGCCGTTTCCGAGATCCTGAATGTATAACAATATAAAAATATACAAATAATTGCTCGTTAAAGGTATAAGATAGATAGATATTATTATTAAAACAAAATGGCCTCCCAGGTCTATCATAAAAAAACGTGTGACAGTCAACGTGTTAAATAATATACTTTTTGTATTATATTTTACAAGTTCATAAGAGTTTTTAAATATATTGAAAACGCCCGGAGAAAAACACTTCAAACGACAGAGATAGTGTTTGGATTTATAATGTACGTATATTTAAAATAATTACAGTTTGAAGATAAACTCATCGTCTATGAGTCTTCCGAAAAACGTTTCAAGTAATCGCCTACAATCTATAATCGTTAAATTATATGTAAGAAATTTAAAAGTAATTAAAGTCCATATGTTACAGTCAGTGTAATTAATTTGGTTATTATGTATACAATCCAGTAATCAAATAAACTGACTCAAGTTACGGGTACGATAGGCTTCGCGAGGATGTTTTATTTATTTAATTGAAGGATATAGTGTAAAATTTAATTTAGGATTTTATAATTTAAATTGATTATTGTTGATAATGGATTTTTAATGATATTTTAAACTATAATATTGATTCTCTCGTACTCTTCAATAAATTCTCTGTAAAATACTCACGCAAACGACTTGAAATCCGCGTTTTTTTGTATTACAGCGATTCAACATAATTACGCAAAGAAATGTCGTCGAAACAATTGATATATTAATTACTAACCTCCGCCCGCGACTGCGTTCGCGTTCTCAAAAGGAAAAAGCATCCCGATTTTAAAACATTTTTCATCTGTGATCCGCTCCTATTTGTCTTAGCGTGATAATATATAGCCTATAACCACTCTCGACGAATGAGCTATATAACACTGAAAGAATTATTCAAATTGGACCAGCAGTTCCTGAGATTACCCCCTACAACGTCACAATTCACAACGTCACAAACTCACAAACTTTACCTCTTTATAATATTAGTATAGATTAGAACACTTGGTTTAGATACACTCACGCATCAATCATATATCCAAAATAATACTTAGATACCTCATATTTAAACCTTAGAATTCATGTAAATGAATGTATAGATACATAAATACATATCAACTATATAAAAAATGAGTGTGAGTAGCCGTCACACGTGGTAGAAGTAAAACTTAATATTTTTGATATGTCGATATCATTATTTTTTGAAAAAATAATACTACTAAAAAATTTTAAATTGAATAGTAATAAAAATCATACAACAGAAGTAATTATGTATACATGGATGTGTATGGATGTGCCATCTGGTTTCAATGTAAGTAACAAATTACATCAAAGCTTCATTATCTGTAGTGCCAGCTAATTCGGAACTTAAATAACATAGGAAATATAATTAACAACACTTTGTTATAAAATAAATAAAATATAGAATAATAAGAACGTATTACTATAAGAAGTAACGATTTAAATTAATTATGGTTTAATAGAAGTTTTGGTTATGTTTAATTATTATCTAACCGGATGGTACAGAAACAAGACGCCATATTACCGTAACAGACTTCCGTTGCATTGTCGGTGAAATTGTAAAGGCATTGCAAGGCCAATATCGTAGTCATTTCGAAAAAAAAAAATCCAGCTACCTCCTAGTCGCGCCTAAATAACTTTTACTTCAAAATGCAAAATATAATAATATATATTTAATAATTGCATATTACTTGCAAATATGATAATTTTTAGATAAGGATCAAGTATGTATGAAATAATACTAAAAAACTTAATCGACACCTATCCAGTAATTTTTAAGTAATTCACGTAATGCGGCAGACCCTTTACATAGATAATGGATACTTGTAGTATATCCAGATTAACTACTATGACTGTAACATATAACTTATAGAAAATTCTGGAAACAGATATAGCGTATCTTAATGGGGTTAAGTTCTGTAAAATATTTTTAAACTCGATTTTCTGACAATATATTAAACATAGTTCTGTCTGTCCGACGAGGACATTGAATCCATTGAAACGTGTTGTCATGTCCGATACGTTGTCAGAAACCAAAGATAAGGACAAGTTTTTTATGTAAATGTATCGTCAAATAGCACTCACTAAGAGTCGGTATACATCGACGTTATTAGGTGATCACCAAGTATGATATACTTTTAGTTCTATAGATATGATTTGATGTACAAATAGACGGATGCGAGCGACCGTTTATATTTCTATTAAATCCACGTATAGTTGAGAACGGCCGCCTGCCTGACATCAACCCTCCTTGGGAACATACAGTGGTACAACAAATAATCCCAAGGAGGGTTGATGTCAAGCAGGTGGCGGATCGTAAAAATGATGCAAAATCGTACACCACAACGTGACAAACATGTTGTACCGACCGTACTCAAGAGGGATAAGGGTAAGAAGAAGAAGTTGGGGACGAAGGTAATAGCTAAGTAAAATTAGGAAGACATCACTAATATTAAACTACTAAATACGGAAGGTAGTTTGTTTGTTTGTTGTGCTTTCACGACTTTCACGATCTTAGCATAATGATATATAGCCTTCTCGATAAATGAGCTATCTAATACTGAAAGAATTCTTCAAGTCGCAGCGGAACCTTACATATTTCCATAAAATATTTCATCCTGTATTTCCTGTTGTTATTTTAAACCCTTGAGGATATAACTTTCACAAACTTTGAATGTCATATTTATTTATATCGAATCAACAGCCTTAAAATAAGTTCCAAGCTTTTAGGGCTAATAACGATACTTACATACAACTTTTCATCCCCCCTTTCAACCCCTTACAACATTTTTTCGTATTAAAAAGTATGTCCTATGTCCTTTCACAGACTCTAGACTATGTGTGTACCAAATGTCATTTAAATCGGTCCAGTAGTTTTGGCATGAAAGCGCGTGAAAGCGAGTTACTTTCGCATTTATAATATTAATAATGAATAAAGATGCGAGTGAGACCGATAACAATTTACCCGATTAGGCCTCCCACGGCTCAAGCTTAGTTTCGATCCCTCGGTAGGGAGCCCTTAAGTGCGTTGCTTGTGCGATGAGGTGACAAACAAATATACATCACCGCTACAACACTACACGATCACCCCCACACACGTGCACGCCGACACGCTTACACATGAAGGTGGAAGGGTTTACATTTTTTTCCTTATCGAACTGAAACACTCTCGATTTTCCGATAATAAATTTATGGAGGAGTTGTTGAGGCGTGTATGCTTGGTACACATATACGTTTCAACAACTCATACATATATGAATAGTTAGCTAGGTTAGCTAAGATAGGTCGCGATTTTGCATGCAACAGGCAACAGCCAAGCCGAGGTGTGCCGTGCACCCTTGAGCTGGTTGCCAAAATAAAATCGGCTGAGTGCCTTAAGTGCTCGCCTTAGTAGTCCGGTGAAGCTGTTAAGACTTTGCTGGGTCAATAGCGTAGTCATTTCGAAAAAAAAAACGATAACAATAGCTAGTAACTGAGAAATATGTAAATAGATTATTGAAATAAAAACCAAATTGTTTTCTCACGACAATACAAAACATTAAAATTACAATAACTTTTGATAGAGGGAACCGATAATAATTAAACTAAAATTAAACGTTAACTCGAGGATATGCTTTATGATTTTCTTGGTGAGGTTTTATCGTGAACGCAGTACTTTAGCAGTGATGCGTGTTCAAGGAAACATACGGACAAACAGATAGACAATTCTAACAATCATTATTATTCAAGACACCTGCAACATTTTTTTTTTCACTAAAATCTAAAAAGTATGTATAGATTGAGATAGTCGGAATATGTAAATATTTTTCAAGCGTTCGAAATTCTAGTAGATTGGCTACTTGATGAGCAGTATGTGGATTTAAATTGCAGATTCTTTGTGTCACAAAATATGCTAATTTAATTCTTTTAAATACGAAGACCGTAGTCTGACGATTTATTTATTTGTAAAATCATTACAAAAGCTATAAATTAAGCGAGTTCAAATCTTGAAAAACATTATAGAAATATTCGCTTCGAAAAGGACGATATATTCGCATATAAAATAACATTTATATACGTTCATTTGGAATCATTTTCAAACCACCAAACCTACCAAACACATTGGGTTAACTTACGAACGATCCACATTCCATCTTACGCGGGTCGGGGCGTTTTTTTTAGAAAGCTTATTACGATTTTTCCAGATCCCTTCGTTCAAATATCAACTCAACTCGTTTGACATTACAGCACCTTTTGCTCTAACGCTCCCAGAATGATACGTAATTAAGGTCGACGATCGTGAAGTTTTTTTATAGCTGAATAGAGGAACCCATAGATTAAAGTGTTCAATGTTATAGTGTTTTGTTGTGAGTATTGAAAGATGATGATGAAGTGATGTGAGATGAGAATTCTTTACACCGTTCTTATGTTTTGTTCACTTTTGAATCGTAATATGTAACGGAAAAAGACTCATTCAATTCGCAAAGAATGTTAGACTAATTTAAATTTAAACGCTTAGGTATAGTCCTCGTTAATGTTTTTGACTGCTCTGAATAGAACAGTGAGTTTGTGCTTGCGTGTAACGTAGTCTATACTAATATAATAAAGAGGTAAAGTTTGTGAGTTTGTGACGTTGTGAATTGTGACGTTGTAGGGGATAATCTCAGGAACTGCTGGTCCGATTTGAAAAATTCTTTCAACGTTATATAGCTCATTTATCGAGGATGGTTATAGGCTATGTATCATCACGCTAAGACCAATAGGTGCGGAGCAACAATGAAGAATGTTTAAAAATCGGGGTGTTTTTTCCTCTTGAGAGCTTTCGCTGCATATTAGTTAGCCCAAATTAACTATGTCCACGCGAACGAAGTCGCGGGCAGAGGCTAGTTATAAATATAATACAAAGCGAAGATAAAATATCATCATGGAATATCGAAACTTGGACGGCTTAGCTAATAGTGTGTCGGACATGGCGTCGAATGGTGTATGTTCGGATCTTTGCAACTGATTCGGAGCTTTCGGAAGGAAAATATTGTGGTGAAATCGTAGCATTGTGGTAGGGATTTTTAAGTCCGTCTGGCTAGCTACAACCCTAAAGTTAAGAATCTGTCCCCAAACACGTGTTGGTGTGTTCCGCTGCACTCGAGAGCTAGTTTATATAAGGTGTATAAAATACTCTATTCTCTGTAATAAGTGTCTTATTAATCTAAGGAAATTAATACTATTTAAATGGAACGCGATCTGTAGGCGATAGAAACTGTGTGTGATATTATTGTATGGGATCTGCAGGCGATAGATACTGTGTGTGATATTATTGTATGAGTGACATATATTAACCGGATTATTAAGGAAAATATTTTTATAAAAAAGAATATGTTATGAATCATTACATACTATAAGACAAAGTCCTCTATCATGTCTGTCCGTCTGTCTGTTCGCGATAAGCTCTAAAACTACTGAACGGATTTTCGTTGTTTCCACCAGCAGATAAAGTGATTACTTAAGAAGGTTTTGCTATATAAATTGTCAAGGATTTTTATTATAATCAGAGCGGTACGGCCGTCTGCCAGGCCCGCTAGTCCATACTAATATTATAAAGAGGTAAAGTTTGTGACGTTGTGATGTTGCAGCGTTGTAGGGGGTAATCTCAGGAACTACTGGTCCGATCTAAATAATTCTTTCAATGTTATATAGTTTATTCATCGAGAATGGTTATAGGCTATATATCATCACGCTAAAATTAATAGCAGCGGAGCACAGATGAAAAATGTTTCAATATTGGGATGTTTTTCCTTTTGAGAATTCCTGCGTGTTAATGTTGGTGTTAGTGTATCTATTCCACGCGAACGAAGTCGCGGGCAGAGGCTAGTATTATATAAAACAGTATTTTATACCCACGAACATTGTTTTTAAGATTCAACAAGTTTAGTAAATATACTAAATGTGGACAGAGTATAACATAACCAATCTATACTAATATTATAAAGAGGTAAAGTTTGTGAGATTGTGATGTTGTGAGTTTGTAACGTGATGTTGTAGGGGGTAATCTTAGGAACTACTGTTCCGAATTGTAAACTTCTTTCGATGTTATATACCTTATTCATCGAGGATAGTGTATAATTATGCTAAGACTAATAGTAGCGGAGCATCAATGGAGAATGTTTCAAAATCGTTTTTTTTCCTCTTGAGAGCTTCCGCTGCGTGTTAGCGTTAGCCCAAAGTATTCCACATCTATTCCACGCAAACGAAGTCGCGGACAGAGACTAGTTATTTTATATAGACATATAAATACATGTATTCCCTTTCTGTTAGACAAAAATGAGATTTGAAAGTGCCAGGTAGATAGATGTTCTATGCCTAAAAGAAACGGCTTTGAAGTACAGCGACGGTATCATATATATAGGCAATAGATTTTGAACTTAAAATAGAAGCTAAACAGATGACTATAAGTAAAAATTCCACACATTAATTACTACTATGGTTTCATCACAATGTTTTTCATTACGGAAATTTGCATCGTTCTGGAGTCGCAACAAAATGGAAAAATTACTTGCATTTGACAGAATTAACAGTGATCGCTTGTTATGAAGCTAATAGTCAATTGTATTTTAAAATGTATACAATAAATATCAAGTGCGGGTGCATCTGGTGGCTGTAATATGATAGAACGGAATTAATTATTGGCACCGATAGCGGTACCACCCGCCGATAGATCACTATCGGCCGGCTGACCCGCAAGTTCAATTATTGTGAATTGCTACGTCGCGTCGGCGTGCGTCTCTCAAAGTTTTTTTAAGTCCCCTTTGTTAAAAAGAAATGCTGGAGTCACCGTGGTAGTAATAATTGAAAAAGGTTCCATTTAAATACAATCAAAGGACAATGACAATTATTATCCGTCGAAGAATAATAAAAATAAAAACATTAAGTCATTCGAAATCAATGTTGGATGATTGTCCTAAGCAATGCTATGAAGCAATACATTAAGAATAGGTATTCACTACATGAATCTACATTATTGTTAAAAACAAAAAATAACAATCCTTTAAATCCACACTATTCTTTTTTTTAAAGTTGTTGTTTGCATATATCGTTGTAAATTTGTGTAAAAAATGTACTTATCCAAATTCGGAAATTAACAAAATTACGAGAGAATCGCGAAAAAAAATGCAACAGAATTGAAAGAAGTTCTTTTAACGAATTGTTTCCGCTATCTCTTTAATTGTTAAATTAGAATGTGTATATAATATTTTTATAAAAATTAGTGTTGCTATGTCAGAGACCAATATTAACCAATACCGTTAAACGATCATTTGAGATTTGGCACATCTAAGGGTTCTTTCGTAAAAAAACTTGTTATGGTATTTATTTTACTATAATAATATAAATTGAAGTCACGTGATGTTCGTCATTTTAAAATAATCTATTTATTATAAAATTCTATAATATAGTAGTCATAAAGATTGAGAAACGTAGGCTATACAAAATAGGCCAATGATAGTAAGATATATATATTATTATATATATTATATATTATATATATATTATCTCAGATCTCGGATACGCCGCGCCTTAAGCGGGCACGGAGTAAGCCCAAACTTTATTTCTTTACATTGCTTCATTTATGAAGTGAAAGTTCCACCGCATTTGTTATAACTATATTTTGAGTACCACGAGATGGTGATATAAAAAAAAATAACTTCGCTGCTCTGCGATCATACGAGTGTCAGTCAATTAATTTAACGTGAATGACTCGTTAATGTTCAATATAAAATTATCGCTTGTAATATGTTACCATCTAATACTGGTATTGATAGAAGTAACCATATATTAGACTCTGATTAAGAATGTAGACATGCGCAGAGCATAAATTTGGATTCTTTATATTCGTAATACAAGTTTAGACTTCAAGTGACACTGTAGAAATTTTATATCACAAGTCTCTTTTGATCTATCGTGTTTTGGTATCCGAAGGCTATTGACGAATTGTTTTATCTATTAGTGTTTAACATTTAACATAGTGACGTCACGTTTACGTGTTACAATAAAAAATATAAGCTCGCCAAATTGTTTACACCGAATATCAAAAGCTTTGTATCCAAATAATATTATGCAGAAAAGCACTCACTCAGGCTATGGAGTCACTTATTAAATAACCAAAACATGAAAGTTATCTCTTGGAAATCCCAGAGAGTGTATATAAAGCCGCTTTAGTTACGCAGGGACAGAGTCTCACTGTGTGTGTTCTACCGTCTGTATCACGGTGAGTTTTCCGAAGAGTAATTTAATTTAATCCCTTCCTCCCCTTTCCACAACCGAACCACATGCGTTGGGCTTTGGAGCGACAGTTTTACGGTAAAATATATCTGGGCGCGAACTAAAAAGTTCGCAACGTCATATTTTTGCCGTACCGTGAAGCTGTGAAACAATCTCCCGGTCAGTGTGTTCTCTTCTTCCTATGACATGGGTTCCTTCAAGCGTAACGTGAAGAGACCTACAGGCTGGCATGACAGTGGCGAATGGCGATGAATAGTTTGTATCTCGGTGGTTGCAATTGTTTTTGGATTGTACTATGCTTACTATCAGGCATAGGCAATACTTTTATGTCGTAAGCTTTGAAGAGCGTTTTTAGTTAATATTTAATCAGCTCCTTATCATAAACCTAGGAAAAAATTGTAGTGCATAATCCACTCACTACTGTAGAATACGTAAGTTTCTAGAGAATATAAGGGTTGTCGCAATTCGGTTGGATTTGAGGGTATGCGGATGAGCAACCAACCAATTGCTGGAGGTGTGAAATTGGAACGCCGATGGCGACTCCATATCACTCCCAATTTGGGGAAAAAGCCTGTAATAGTGATTCGCTTCTACGGGTCGCGTTTCGGGATCAGCCTGTGCATATCCAGCTTATTACAGGCCGGCATGATAGAGGCAACCGGCGATGGACAGTGTGTCAATCGGTGGTCGCTATTATTTTTGGATTGTATTGTGCTTACCATCAGGCATAGAGCAGTCACTTTGCCATGCTACAATAAAAAAAAAATTGAATATTTGTTGCATTAAATGTATTCATTATAATTCTTGATTATATCTCCAAATCGTTTAAATTTGTTTCTAAACTAAACGTTATTATCTGCATTACATCGACCTGATTTAAATAATTTACTTCACAATATTACATGTTATACGCATAATGAGCCCGATCACAACAGATATTGTAACAAGTTAGTGCTCAACATGACAACTAATAAATACGTATCGACGGACGGCCATTGAGTGTGTAGTACAGCAAATTGCTTATCAAAACTTTGATGCAATGAACACAAAATAGAAAGAGCATGTTAGTACATTCTAAATACGAAACTGGACTAGCTAACTTATCTTGAAGAAATTATTGTAGGATAACTATCGCACCTGATTCTTAAAAATGATGATTCTGAATAAGTAAATAATGAGATGTTCCACTTTTAGGCTAAAATTTTATAATTACAAATTAGAAATGCATACCTATCAATAATTTCCAAAATTATTATTGATACTGGTAATGATAAAAGTGATTATTAAAATAGGAATTCGGTTGATGTTAAAATTTTATGTGATTTAATAAATGAGAACAATTTTGAAAATAGCACCAGTGTAAGGGAAGTTGAGAAGTAAGAAGTTAGCGTTCTATTATGATGAAAAGGTATGAAAGACAAATATGGTAAGTAGAAAAAGAAATTGGACGGATACGTAGAGGAAGATCGAAAATGTGGAGGGATTGTATGAAGAATGATAAGAAATAAATAATGAGTTGACAGCTGATAGAGAAGAGTGGGTGGATAATGTATGTTGTGTGGCTCCTATTTAGGAAGAATGTGTATGAGATGATGATGATATTAAAATGTTAAGCTATCATCAAGTCATTTATTTAACTTATTATGTACCATTACAGATTTTAGATATCATAAGAAAAAAAAAATCAAAAGTTCTTTCTTAGCGTTGATTTAAGTTACATGGGGAATTTCTGGGAAAAAATCTTCTATACCTATTGATTTAAGCTGTGAGTTGTCTATCAGTTATCCTTTTTTTTATCATAGGGAAATCCCTAACAGATACCCATCCCGTGGGACAGCTGAGGATGGGTTATGTCCGATTTGCACGGACTAAAACCCCATGGTGCCTTCATACACCTTATTGGCGGGGGAGTAGGAACTGCCGGCTGGCAGTTATCAGTCTATCAATTATCCTAAGATTCTTTTTCCTTTTTAGATGCTTTTATGCTATAAGCAAATGGTTCTCCGTTAATGTTAATCTATTCCAAAATAAGATGAATATACTTTGAAAATTCGGCACATACAAATATACCCACGTCTAGTCTGTTTAAGCTTAAAGTATTTTTTTGGATAATTATTACTAATTTATAGGAATGAACATTGTTCTTCTAGATCTCAAGTTACTGTTTTAATAGGTCTACAGAATTTACCATACAAACAACCGTGCTGTATGATTGCTTAACTGAATAATAAATTTGATTTGTCAGTGATCTACCGTGGGCAGACCATTAATTTAACTGATGAACCACATTCGATCTTTAATTACATAGAATAAAAATTGTCATTGTCTGTTTGTTACTCAATGATAGTCACTTGGTGTTATTTTACTAAAAAATGAAAGCTTTGTCCATACCCGATGAAAATTAAAAAATCCCATATTTGTATTTCCTTTAGGAGGTTTTACCAAATACATTATCTTCTCTATAGGGTTGTCAGAAGATCAATTCTTCTTTTATATTGCGTAGAAAGGTTGTGTTTCAATTTTAGTTTTTATTTCATATCCTTTGTAGCTTTTAGCATTGGACCTTGACCTCATTTGATCTAAAATGGCAATATATTAAGCATAGAAGAGGGGACTGACTCATAAATATAGCTGTTGGAATACAGATGTAATAAATTCTCGGCGATAGTATCAAAATCTAAAACATGTTCTAAACGTATAGTGGAAATCTTTTCGAGTCCCGAGATATATGAGATTGTGCCACGTAATTAAATTCTGTTCCATGAAAATAAATGACAAGAAAAGCCGCAGGCGGAGCTGGTAAATAGTTATGATTTATTCTTACGGTCTCTTATTTGTTACAAGGTGTTTGTTGGCATTCCGTTTGTCAATATCCACTTAGTTAAGTGTATGGTAGGTTGTTAAATCAATACTATTATCATTATATTATGAAGTTAAAAATATAGTATGGTTTTTGTTTATTTCTACGATTTAGTATGTAGAATTAATTGTAACTCAGATTACAAACAATACTTTTTCGTTGTATAAGTTAATTTTTTGAGAGAATTTATAGATTAAGGATTGCGATCTGAGATCAATTAATCAAATAAGAGATTTTCAGAAGACATTAGACATCGCATCGATCTCTGAAACTGTAAAATCGTGATCTAATATTTTCTATTCGGATAACAATAAAATCACACAATAATTTATAATTAAGTAAAAAATAGGAGATCGATTTTTCATAAATCTATTTCACAGACCACGAGTCGTATTGATTTAAAAATCAATTTTCATATAACTTTACGACCTTATAAATGGATCAGTTACCAAACAAAATGTAGGTCAAAAAGTACATTAAGCGGGGATCAAGTATTGGTGCGGGCGGGCCGTGTGGTGCAAGGTTTTCTGTACCAAAGCAAAGAACACTGATAACTTCACTCACTAATCGATCTTTTTACAATGTCTTTCTATAAAATATGAATATTAATGATAAATATTTCAAGAGTTTGACGAATAAGTTTGAGAAACACAACGTTCATTAAAATCGCAATGATTGGGAGTGTACCTGCGCCATTCAGTCTGCTAACTTGAG
>JACEII010000033.1:4841817-4866515 GCA_014332785.1 Antheraea mylitta
GTACGCAACGATTTACAATCGATTGTGATGCAATCCACATTAACCGAAGCGCCCGTTTCGAATCCGATGGGAATCGATACCATTTCCGATCTTCTAATTTGGTACACACCATCTTATGTATCGTTATCTCGTCTTAATGAAGACTTATGAGTTTCTTTGAGTATCATAAAACGGTTTTAGTAACATTATAGCCGGTGAGTGATTAATTTTGATTGAAAATTTTAATGAGTCCGCCGGATGGATGGATGTTGGTACTAGTTTGTGTTTAAGGTATTTTTCTTTAAGTTTTTTTTTTTATACTGCCTTACTTTATTGCATTAAAGGAGTTTTACTAAATAACTGGGAACTGTACGTTTACGTAATGTTAAATACAATTTAATTAGAACGTCTTAAAATTACTGCATTTCTTTTAAAAAGTTCTCTAGAAAATGTTATACCTGTATTACTTTCCTTCTTAAATTTATTTCTAACCCTTTGCTTTAAATAGGCGAAGCAGTAAACGAATATTCATTAGTTTATTGCTTATATTCTTCAGGTTTATTAAAATCATTACGTTTATTTTTTTTTCTCTCCGTGGTTTGTGTTTTAGATAAATGTGGTATTTCTCTTTACCGCGGTAGGTTCTTTGTTATAAGCGGTTCTTAGTAAATCTATACATATAATAAAAATGTCCGTCTAATGTGTCTGTACTTTTCGATTTTTCTGAAATAACTTTTGATTTTGATTTTGAATAAGCTATAGGTACATTTCAATCATTTTTAGTAATGTATGTCTTCCTATCTGTCTTTTTGTTTGTTTCAATACTCATCGCTGCTAAAGTATTGCGGTCACAATAAAACCAACTTTTAGTCCTGTTTTCAACAAAATCGGTTAAAAAATTAAAAAGTTATTGTAATTTTAATGATGACGCGACTAAGTAAGAGAGAGAAGTAGATAAGTAAATGGCTTTAATACATTCCGATGATTTGATTAGTGATCGTTTTTTTTAACATTAGGTTCCACGTGGACGGAGTCGTGGACATATCTAGTCGTTTATAAATTTTTACTACCATCTAGAAACACAATGTTACCGTATACTAATACGGTTTTTTTCATTATAAATTAATAATGTCTTCGTATTCATTAATTATGTGTTTATATTAAAACTAGCCGACCCATGCAGCTTCGTCTGTACCAAATCGATTATTACCGGTTTCAATAGCATTTTTAAACACGAAAAATTTTAATAAACCCGGTTGTAGCGACATCTACCGTTTCCAATTGTGAATTCAAACCATCCAGGAACTCACACTTATACCCAGTTGGTATCTGAGACATATTTTATGTAATAAGCCTAAAACCAGTTACATTGTAGGTACAGTTTTGTTTACATATATTTTAAACTTTATCGATATTGCATGTGTGGTTGATAGTTACGCATACAAACGTCATATAGCCGTAGCTCAGTTGTAATGTGCTGGAATTTATACTAATCTTTCAAAAAGGCGTTACCGAATTGGAAAATTGCAGGAACAGATATTAAGCCTTATTTTGCAGTATATTGCGGACATAAGCATTAGGTACACTAAGCGCATTGTCTATCTGTCGAATATGTGACATACCTATTTGTTTTTACGTTCCTGTATGGATGTCGTGGCTGATTTGTATGCGACAGGCATCTCTGAACGACAGCCGATACTGGTTCGGTACAAGTCTCAATAGACTATATCTTTCTATTACATACCACGCTCAGTTTACCGGGAATTTTGTGATATTTTTATTTTTTGTGTAATAAATCCGAGATCAACGAAGATTCTTATCAAGTTAAATATCGCACACTTCCTGGTATTAATAATTTTTATTTATGTTTTTGGTTTTACTAAATTCCATTTAAAATAAGAGGCTTAAAATTACTTTCCGTAAATTATTATAAAAATTAAGACATCATCGAAACAATTACAATTTTAATGAGTATTTTTTATTGTCCATAATGGATTTATTAGGGAGTAAAGCTTAGATGTAAAATTTATTTGAAATACAGAGATTCAAAACTTAATTTTTCTAGTAACTACCATCGAGTTGAGATATTGATTTTGCACTTGCAAATTGTTCTTATTTTTTGTCTTCGCACCACGACATTTTCACGCGTGAAAATGTTTTCGTGCGGGAAAGAGCGTGTCATATAAGCGTGAGAGATGTTCAGGCAAAATGGCAATTAGCGCAAGGTTGTCAAAATTGCTGAAATTCGGCTTGGACAATTGCGTTGTATGCAAATTTAATAAATTCGAGCGTAATTATCAAAACGAGCTAACTAACCGTTTTTGTAACTTATATATATACGTACATATATCAGTATTTGTTTAGATTAACAAGCCAGGGGAAAAAAAAGGGCCGTTGCAGTATCAATAGCGCGAGCAATGCCGCTTTGCGGTAGGAACGGACCAACGGTAAATGTTCAGATTAAAACAATTAATATATATTACGTCATTAAACTTTATGTTTGCGGTTGTATAGCGTTTGTTAGATGTAATTCTGGTCTACAGAAGTTGATGGTAATATAAAACGTTTAGTCACGCGGGAGTCCGTTGCGAGGCAGGTTTTTGCGGGACGGAAGGCCCTCAATCAGGGGCGCCCACGTTAAGACAAGTCGATCGTTAATTAAAATAAATTATTGACCTGCCATGGTGGGATCGATGACGACGCACGAGATGTACCGATTAGAGGCACGTTCGATGCGAATGTTCACCAGATTTGTTCGTACGAAAATTCTTGAACCATAGAAATCCGTTTGAATTTGAAAGAAGAGTCTATCATAAAAATACAAAACGCAGATAAAATTGCGGTCGTTTTTAATAAAAATAAAAATAGAGTGTGTCACAGAAACACTCGATAGAAGTGAAACTTTAATGTAATAAACTTAAAAATACACCAAACTGTGTGAGATCAGGAACGTTACAAAAAGATTAAGTGATTTAAAAAATAATGATAACTAACGTCACACAGTGTTCCCAGCCGGTCACCCATCCAGGTACTGACTTCACGCGACGTTACTTAACTTCGATGATCAGACGAGAAACAGGTATATAATCGGTATAGGTTTTTTTAAAACTCTGGGCGAAACGATGTCCGCCGCGGTTCTAGCTAGTTATATATTAATGAGTCATGTACATATTAATGGTCTTTGCGAGAGTTCTCTTAAACCGCCTAAAGAACTTGTCCGAAAAGATTCTGCCAGAAACCCAGTTTGGCTTCCGACCGGATCGAGGCACATGTGAAGCTATATTCTCTGTGCGTCAACTGCAAGAAAAGAGCAGAGAACAGGATCGTCAGCTGTACCTTTGCTTTGTTGACCTGGAGAAGGCTTTCGATAGCGTGCCTCGGGAAGCTCTATGGTTGGTGCTAGGTAAGCTCGGGTGCACAGAAAAGTTTGTGAGACTTCTCAGACTCCTGCATGATAACATGCAATGCTGCATTGCCGTAGACGGTGAACAGACAGACTTCTTCCCCGTTACCTGTGGGGTGAAGCAAGGATGCGTCTTAGCACCTACTCTGTTCGCCTTATACTTTGCGGTAGTAGTAAGAGAAGTCTTAAAAACTGTTTCTCAAGGAGTTCGCATTCGCTTCCGCACAGACGGCAGTCTTTTCAACTTGGCTAGACTTAAGGCTCGCACTAAAGTCTCATACGCCTTGATCACTGAGATCATGTATGCTGATGACTTGTGCTTCGTAGCAGAATCCCCAGACGGCCTGCAGCAGCTGATGTCCGCATTCCACCAAGCCTGTCGTAAGTTTGGCCTGAAGATCAGTGTCAATAAGACGGAGGTGATGTCCCTGGACATACACGGTCACGAGACACTGACCATAAAACTTGGTGAGGATGTCCTGAAGCAGGTGGATAAATTTCGCTATCTGGGGAACACTGTAACATCTAAGTGTGACCTTGATGCTGAGATCAATAGCAGGGTGGGTGCTGCAGCTGTGGCATTTGGTAAGCTATGTTCCAAGGTCTTCTGCTCGCATGATCTTAAGCTAGCCACGAAAATATCTGTTTACATGGCTATCGTGCTGCCAAACCTCCTATATTCCTCTGAGACGTGGTGTGTATACCGCCGCTACATTCGCACTCTGGATCGCTTCCACCTTAAATGCCTTCGTACCATCATGAAGATCAGATGGTCCGACAAAGTGCGAAATACTGAAGTTTTGCGACGAGCCAATGTTGGAGGCATTGAAGCTTATTTAATGCGTCGACAGCTTCGGTGGTGCGGTCATGTATCTCGTATGACGGAGGAGAGAGTGGCGAAGCGCATCTTCTATTCTGAACTGGTGGAGGGCAAGCGGAATCCCGGTGGTCCCCTCCTCCGGTACAAGGATGTCCAAAAGCGTCATATGAAGAGATGCAATATAGAGCCCTCTTGTTGGGAAAGTTTGGCAGCACAACGGCCAGAATGGCGCAGGATGGTAAACAGCCAAGTACGTGAGTTCGAGGCTCAGCGTAAAGCTGACCTTGATACCAAACGCGACCAGTTAAAGGCTCGCCCTCCTGCTGCGATAACATATCATTTTGAGAACGGCGTACTTACGTGTCCTCAATGTTTTTTCGCCACGAAGATAGGCTACATAAGCCATCTTCGAGCACACTAGCGCCGCTTATAAGTTTAGGGGTCAAAGTGGTCGCCACGGCCGAAACCGGTCGGACCAATCAATGAGTCATCACAGTTTTTCGCATTATTTTTTGTAATTTATCATACACGATGTAACTTATCTATCAATTAATGTGTAAATAGGATCATATAGTTAAGAAGTGATTTAATAATATTTGCTTTCATAAGGGCACTATTAAGATTTTAATATTATGTTACTAATTAAATCGTTCTTTCATTTAAGGCCGGGCGCTTATCGTTAAATGTCAACCGTAACTTAGCAGCATTATCGCGAGTAAGAAATATACACACACAAACTATTCACTTTATGTGAAGGATCATTAGCACTATACCTCCTTAAATATTCGATTCAGTAGGTATATTCTGAAGTTGCATAGTCTAAGAGTTCACTGTTGAAATTAAAATTTTATTAACTACATCGAGTCACTGCGGTGGTCTCGTTCTATCACGCGGTCAAATGACGCATGTTAAAAGGAAACGGGACGAGTTGTTACACTTTCATCTTTTTCTAACTTGGTATTCTCTTGCGTCATTTTATTGTAATGTATATATAACAATCTTGGTTCTAAATTTGAATGTTAGGAATTAAAAACTCTGACAATAACTGTGTGAAGGTTCAATTTCATAACGAAGCCATCGAATATTTTTTGGTGGTACGTTGTCAATTATAAAGGTATATTCTGCCACAGAATATTCTCTCGTATATTCTCCTCCTAAATAAGTTAATTTTATAAATTAAGTAACTTAATTTTATAAATTGCTTTGTATCTGGTTATAAGGTTATCGGTATGATTCTTAGCTGTGGTTATATTAAGTAGGTATCTGCTGTCCAAATTAAAACTTTTTCTTTAAGTTTTCCGCAACAACTTCATTTTTTAATATTGCTTGTTAACAAATACTTGTGATACTCTAATGGCTGAAATTTGACCATCAAGCATAAATTTTTAAAGTTTTAAATGTATGGAAAAAGACGACCTCTTTTCCTGAATTTCCTTATCATTAACTAAATTAAGCATTTAACACTAAGGCTCACTAATACGAACTAAACAAAGAAATAGATAAAAGTAAATCTGTCGAAAAACACAAGAGAAAGATGTTCTTTTTTTGCACCATCGAACACCTTTCTCTTTATCTAATTTAATGTGGCAAAACAACATTTGTCTATGGAGTAGGTACTAAGTATATATAATACTTAAAAATATCTTTAGAAGTCTATAAATGAGAAATAACACTATTAAAATAGTTTTCATAATATTACTGAAGAATTTTCTAAATAATTCCTTCAAAATTGTAATGATTATTGTTGGCAAAACTTTCTCGCTACGAACTGGATCGTTAGTCAGTAAAAGTTAACTATATTGCAATATGAGTCAAGTACAGTACTACAGTTACTTTGGTAGCAAATTGGTAGGAAGAAAAATTTCACGTGGATTTCTTTAAGCGTTTAGAATTGCGATGATTTTGCTTCCAATTTTTCTTTATTAGAGCAACGTTAGCTATAATACTAGAAGGTAGTAAAAAATCAATCATTCTTTAATATTACATCACCAACGTCTTAGACGAATGTGACAACACTACATATGTGAAAATTAATGAAGTCGTTCAGAATACAGACCGTGTTAAAGAAATAGGTAACCATACAAACGTAAAACACTACTTCTATGTTAATGCTTTAAATGCAATCTTAGTATATTTGTTATTATCAAAAATCCTTGTCACATTCCATTCCTGGGAATGTGGGCGTAGAAACAAGCATAACGGATTAAGATAAGTACAGAGAGTACGTTATATCTTAGTGCGACCGGCCGCAGTCGCCAAATGTATAGAGAGCTGATTATTTGACGCTACTTATGGGCTTGGCTTGTTACTGTAATCTGAGATTAAACTTAAATCTCAGTTAATTCTCTGCAACAATTTATATCAGGTTGCATATCAATAAAACTAATTTTGTTTGAGTTGTCGGTAATTTTGCACTATTGCAGAAACTCCGTTATCTAAATCGATGGATCTGGGCTTCTTTGATGACGGAATGAGGTCGAATCGAAAACTTTGCAAAAGGACGTAATACAGATATGTTTAGACTATATGTTTTTATATGGTGAAGTAATACAAACTTGGTCCAGTCATTGTAATTCTTAAGAAATGCAAATTGTAGATTTTTTATATAGAATTCTTTACATTTATCTTTAACTAGTAGATACTCTTGATCTCGTCTGCGTAATTGTAAATGATAATACCATACATTATCTTCATGAAATGTAATACATATAATTATATTTTAGTCAATTTAGAGAGTATCCGTATAAACTATTATGGACTCTGTGTTATTCTGATTCATAGATCGACACAATTTTTTTTATTATAATTTTTAAAATTACGATGATCAAACATGTGATCAGGAAAAATACTATAAAAAGAAACATGACAAATTCACCAGTGACAGTGTAGTCTGGTGAAGTCGTTAGGACCTTGCTAGGTCAATAGCGTAGTCAGTTCGAGAAAAAAAAAAGATTTGTAGCAGAGTGATTTGGCGTAATAAGCCTAACTTGATATTGGTATGTCATGAGGATGAATGAACATAATATAAGAAGAAAAGTGTTCAGTATGTAGGTGCTTGGACATAAAAGTAGAGAAATACCTGAGAAGACATGGGTTGGTTGTATAAATAATAATTTACTTATAATTGGAGAGAACACTGAGATGACAAATCGGAATTAGGTAGAATATGGATAAGTAAAAGACCAACTTGTAATAAAGGTATATATATCAAACGTTCTAGTACTCTTAGCTATATTATAAAATGACTAAATTGAGAACCTACCATTTACACGTACGTGCACTATATTAATTCGGTTATTATGATTAGTGTGGAGTATTGATACATGTGCAAAAATGCCAATAATTGCACAGAAATCAGGCCCTAGTATGATTGCGAATTGAAAATAAACCTAATTTTGTGGTTACAGAATACGCTTGAAGGAACCGAACATTTTGCTCCCCATTTCCTTATCATCTGTTAACTAATATTAACGGATCTCATTTTCAATATTTTATCGTTAATTCGCGGGACCGGCGGACGTTGCCCCGCCCTGATAATAAAAAATGAATCACTTTAGTTACTGATGAAAACCGCATGTAAATCCGTTTAGTAGTCTTTGTGTTTATTGCAAACAGACTGACAGATATGGCAGAAGACTTATTATATGTAGTGAAGGTAAGGCAATAGGCAGTATTGATATAAAAGAGAAGGAATTATAAAATGAATCTTCGCAACTAATTTAAAAAAAAACGTAGCAAATTCAATATTGTTTGAAGAGTAATTCGTTAGTTAAACTGCCAGGTGTACAACTATTATCGTTAAATGCACTTTCAAGTACGAACACACCCACGTTTTAAATTAGCATGTAATTATGTATCAAATATAGTGTTGCCATACGTTTTGGATAGGAATACAGACATTTTGAGGATATCCCCTAGATCCTGTAAATACGTGACGTAGTCCGGTGAAGCTGTTAAGACCTTGATGGGTCAATAGTATAATCAACTCCAGAAAAAAACAAATCCTGTAAATACCTATACGTTATTTTGCAGAGATCATTGTGACAGTTTTTAGAGAACTTCACTTTTTTCTTTAAACATTTGCGAATTTGAGGAATGTTTGTATTTATCCTTAGGTATTTACAAACTTATAGTGATTACTTTTAATTTGAACTGCGGTCCATTTTACGATACAGTTGTACGGTACCCCTCTATTTTGACCAAAATTTCATAAAGTTTTATCTTTACTACAGCGTGAAGCTTAGGAGTTGTCTTCAAGTGAGTGTGTACTTTTCATTTTATAACACCAGAATCTTCAAGAATAATGAAAAGAGGAATTTATTTAAGCCAGTATGACAACGATAACCAGTGGTTAATTGACCCCTTAATTCTTGCCACCATTTTTACTATGAGGCATAGCGCTTTCAGTAAAATTAACACGGGCTATGTGTCTCTTCACTACATTATATCATAATAAAGGCGTATTATTAAGTTTTCGTAAAATAAGTCTAGCGAGTAATGGACGTAGATAAAAGAAATTTTAAAATTACAACTTTCAGTTAAATGCAGGTCACTCGGCAACTCTAAAAACATCACCCGAGCTGTTGTTAAGCAAATAATGATTGATCCCCGCAACTAGTTATTACGCAAAGATGCGAATGGCACCGATAGATCAAATTAATCTGGTTAGGTATCAATAAAGTTGTCAGACAAGATTGAAACACAATTGAGGTTACACGTATTGAAATGGTATGACCTTAGAATACCTTGCTCTTTGTTTATGCTGATGATTTGATGTTGCATTTTAATGGCTGTACTTTTGACGTGCTTCATCAGTCGTTTTATAGCGACGTGTATCATAGTATAAGGATTTTTTTTATTCTCAGAACTTGGGAGTTAATTGCTTTATTATTTGGTCTATAAAGATATATCAGGTACTATTTTTAGTAGGGTAAGACTTATATGATCGTTAATGCCAATTCTGTTGGATTCTGGTAGCAAACTTTATGTTAACTGCTAACATCTATTTGAAAAGAAAGATTGTTAGGTTTACATCTGCTGTTACAGAGATTATCAAAATGATCTTAATGTGCTGTTGCCCAATTTCGCAAGAGAAGGCTAGGAGTGTGGGTGAAGGTATACACTCAGACGTATGGAAAGGACCCATAAAATTTACACAACAGTAGCATGTCCAAAAATTACCACCACGTCCTCTACTTACAACTCGGTAAAATTGGCATTTGTTCGAAAACCATGAAATGCCAAGATCTTTTTATTTAAGCATATTCTTTCTTCATTCAATTTATATATATTTGACCGATTTTATAAATATAGGAGAATATAGTGCAGTTAGAACGGTACAAGATCGAACGAATTCTATCAAAACTCCTCAAATCAACCATTATATTATCGAAATACATTTTAAAATATCCTTTTATTTGTTTGCAGGTATGTGCCGAGATATCTGAAGAAATTAATAAAGCTCGGGTATGCCTAGTGACAGTCATGAATATTTGAAAGGTATTTGTAAGATTGTAATGTTTTCCTCATAACAATTTTACCTTCATAGAATGTACTCCTTAAAAAACGATCTTATATGCATCGCCATTATGATATACAAATTAGACGGGGGATGAAATCCAGTGTTAATCATAACTGAAGCCGTTATGTTGTCCCTTTATTTTTTGTTTTTTTTTTTTTTATGTGGTGTAGTTCCTTATGGATACCCATTCTCCTGGGGGAGAGGGTGGGTTATATCCAACTCGCACGGATTAAAACCCCACGGTGTACGGCCTCCGCTATAGTTGGGGCGGCACGAGATCTCTATGGACTTCATCGTGCCACCCCAACGTTGTGTTGTCCCTCCGCGCAACACATCTACGCATCTTATACTGTACACATGTCTCTGTATATACTCAACAATGTATTTATGTAATATATTTCTTAAAAATTAGATACATGGTTTCAGTGCTATAATGCATTTATTCTATTTTTTGCTTATTGTATACATTACAAGACAATTGTTTTAAGGAGTAATTTTTTTTTTCGAAATGAGAACGCTGTTCACCTGGAATGGTCTTCACAGCTTCACCGAACTATTTGGGCGAGCGCCAAAGGTACTCAGCCGATTTAGGATATTTGGGCGACTAACTCAAGGGTGCACGGCACACCTCGGCTTGGGCCGTCACCTGTTTTGTGCGTTTAAAGAGTAATCTTCAGTCGCAAGGCAGAGCTAACATGTACCATTCTTTTATCTTTGTTTTATTTGTAAAATTACTGTCCTAGTTTTGTTATTCCTTTGACGTGCGACAATATATGTAAGTGGTAAGAAATGTAAATTGTATTCAATTTAGGTGTGTAAGGCACACTAAAGTGACACGCATAGGGGTGTGACGTTCTCAAAATAGCCGGTTAGCTGTGGAGAGGCTTATAGATTGCCATGATTTAGTGATATTGCTATATTTACCATTTAGCGCTAAATTAAAAAAAGATGGATTTCATAATTTAAACAATATATATTTAAGCCAATATATGATAACAGTGTTACTTAACTAGCTAAGCTTGTAGCGCAGAACTGAAAGCTGGAATTTATCGTTACGACGTAGAGGGAGAGATTTTCAAACGCGACGGCTAGATAGTTAAGTTATGGGGTACTAAAAACAGTAATTTGTACTACTACGTCGTAACTATAGCCGATTCTACGAACATCTATATTTTCATATAATTCAACATTATTATTCAATTATATATACAAAAAAAAAATGTATTTTATAAATCATTAGCGGTACACGCAACCGGCTGTTTCTAACAAGCGTAAAGTGTAGGCTCATTTCTGTCCGTAATGGTCTCGGGTTCAAATCACAATGTAAGGTCGGCTACCTGCCACGTTGTAATAATGCCAATTATTTCGGCTACAATTTCGACACCACCACGGCTTTGTACAGGTAGAATGTTTGTGATGGACCAATGATTCTCAAAGCTTACTACACTGTAAAAGTTTTTGTGAAGATTGACCAAATAATGAAGAAGTTATTTTTAATTTATAAACTCTGTTCTGAAATAATTTACTTTTTAAATTATATTTTGGGATTTGCAAGATAAACATTTTTAGTGATACATTTGTTACTTAAGTTGTAGTTTCATTAATGTTTTTCTGTGATTACTGTTACGTAATTAATTAGCTGTAGAGCGTAGATTCACTCGATCTTTTTTTCAAACGCTATTGGTTTGACAGGTTTGCACAGCTTTGCAGGACTACTAAGGTGAACGCTTAAGGCACTTTGCCGCTTAGCAACAAGCTCAAGGGTGCCAGAGTTGCTAAACCTTGGCTTGGTTTGCCTTGGATGCAACACCGCAGATCTGTCTAAGCTAAACTAATCTAGCTATTCATGACTGTAATGACTGTAAATGCAGCTCAAACTAGTTGTATGTAGCATAATGCATAAAGCTTGTAACTGTAAAGTATCCTGCTGAAAGTTTTCACAGTCCTTATTTTTAGTGCTTGGTTTTCGTCGAGTGACCAATCTTGCCTTGACCCTCGATACCCCACACCCGAGACTACACGCACGCACTCATACTGGTCTATAATTTGTATAGAAATTGCTTCGTTCCCAATGGTCGTACCATGATATATAATATTCTATATTTTTACCCGATAAATTGTTTGTAAAATGTGAAAATAATTGTTTAAAGCTAACAAACAAAACCAACTCTCAAACTTTGTAATATTATAGATTCAAATTGTTAAAACTGTACGTGTGTGAATAGTATATTAACATCTTAATACATAACATAATTATCTAGTTAATACTAGCAATTAATTTAAATATCAAAATTTCATACATTTAAAATTTTCTTCAGATGTTTCCGCGTCCGTCCATTTAATTCGCACATAATTTATAGATTGATATGAAAATATCCAGAACGAAGTCTCGTTGGACAGCTTAACTAAATAACGTAAGCGACGGTTTCGATACGACTTCTATATTAAAGATAATTTCAAATATAATGCAACGAGAATAAAGTACTTTTTTGTTTGATATCGTTAATTAATGAATTCATTTAATTACTACTCTAATCGGTAGCTACTTAAGAAGTGTCAAATATAAAGGCAGCGACATAAGTTTACGAGTTTTTATTCATAAATACTAGCTTTTTCCGTACGGATGCTATATCGTTATAACATGGAAACTTAAGACATTAAATATTAATGGGCACTTAATTCATTCAAGCCATGTAATGTATATGCGAGTACTAAGAATTTACATTAGGGATGTTAAAAGTAAATATTTTGGTAGTAAATATATTATAGCTTTTTAATGAAAGTATATTTCAGTAACATTGTTTTTCGGAGTAACTTATTGTATAAATAGTGGCTGTGCGCATATTTTTTAATGTTTATGTGATCTCCTTGTTCTCTGATGATCTATTACAACGCCACCTAGTGAAGGATTGTATATTATACCACGAAAACAGTATTTTCTTCTGAATGAAAAGCACACAGCCCTATTAAGTAACGCTAATAACGGTTATGTAAAATTTCAAGATGTCGATTGAGTTAGTGAATTCGTGAAAACGTAATGAACAAACAAACTCGACATACATAATTATAGTATTAGTTACAATAGTTAACCTAAAACTTTCATTAAAACAAATGTATATATGTATTAGCTTTTATGGTAATTAGATGATTACTATTTTAGTTTGTAAGTCTCTAAAGTATATTCAATTTAACCCAAGATACATTCAATTAGTACTACTTATAATCATTTTAGTACATCAGTTATTAGTTGTTCTAAATTGTATTGTTTCATTTGGGTTTGGGCTAATTTGGGTGATATTCTTATGTACATAAATCTTAGACTCTTGGCTAGCTTGTAGCGGGATGGCGAAAAATATCTGAAAACAAAAATAAAATATATTAATTTTATTTTAAGGATATAAAATTTGAGAAACGCTGTTCTAATAGCAGGTAAAATGAACATTGGCGCCAGACAGCCACATTTTTTTTGCCATCATTGTCCACTTCCTTTGTCAGGACATGCAATAGTATTCTCAAATTATATGTTTTATATATAAAAAAACCATATATAATAGTTGTTTTTTCTGAAAGGTTGTTAAACGAAATTTTACATTTTTTTTTCCTTAAAGCTTACATTCAAATTGATTTATTTTTACAAAGTTTTTCTATGAGTCGTGATTTCTACAAATAGTGTTTGTTAAATTCTAAAATTAGAATAAAAAAATAGGAAACGTTGGTTGTAAAGGCAGTCCAGTGAAGCTGTTAAGGCCTTGCTAGATCAATATCGTAGTCAGTTCGAGAAAAAAAAAAACGTTGGTTGTAAAAGAGAAGTATTAGAAAAATCTCCAGATAGAAGCCTGTGAAGTGAAATAAAATATAGTACTTGTGTTAGTATATAACTGCTATATATGAGTAACTATCTGATTTCAGACCGCTTTTTGGGTATTAAAAAATTTCAAAGGATCAGTCGAATCTATGAACTAAGTAACCAGTAGAAAAACGGTAAAAATAAATTTAAACTTAATGAATATATATAAATTAATGTTTTGACTTCCATATCAAAATTTGTCCATCCCAAGGGATCATAGTAGATGGAGTTTTTTTTCCATCTGATTACGCTATTGACACAGCAAGGTCTTAACAGCTTCACCGAACTACTGTAGATGGAGAATTAATAATATTTGGCAAATTATTCAATAAAACAAGCAAAGATAAATATTAATTTCTAAAAAGTGAAAAACCTCATGTTATTTGAATGGGAAAACTATCGTAATTTATGCACGGTTAAATAGCATCGGAATTTTTATCTCGTAATTTTTTTTATCCTATAAACTAACAATTTGAAGTAAAACAAAGCCAACTAGGCACATGACGGACACCTATAATAGAGATTAGTATTATTTTGTAAGAATTTTCGTTATAAACATATTAGCAATCATTTTTCTGTTGTGTAATATGCTATATGCGTTTTTGTGAAACCGATGTGAATAATCTGAGTTCGCTACAAAACGAACCGGACGATCGAATTTTAATTGGGAAAATTATGCGCGCATCGCATGTCCGCGTGCAGTTTACGTGCCCAGTTCGCGTTACCGCCACCAGAGGGCGACTCGTAAACACTTTAAGTCTTGTCATAAGCCGTACAAATTAATAATTGGCTTTGATAGTTTCTTGAATTAAGTTTCTACACGATCATAAACCAATATTCAAATGAGTCGATTTGTTCAGGTTTTTATTATGGTTGGTCAATATTTGCCCACAAATTCACTTGATAAGTGATGTTTTTTTTAAATGTTATATTAGCATTACAAAGTGTCGATACTGTGCCAATATAATTCTTCTGTCCGTCTGTATGTGACTGAATTCCTCCTAAACCGATTTTAAAGATTTTGATGATTTTTTTTTAGTATTCAGGTAGGTTCAAGAATGGTTTAGATTCACAATTTGACCCCGTGGTACTGCGATTGAATTTTATATTTCTCGCATGTCCTGTATATAAGCTGTAAAATGTCATATAAATATTTGGTAATAAGGGGTGTCGAGTAACATCTTAAGACTTGAGACACCCAAGCCAACCTCACCTGCACGTGGTGCACCCTGCTGATCAACGAACGAGGCAATGGCGATAGCGGGGTGGTAGGGTTTTACAGCCCGACTGGGTCGCAACCACCATGTACATGGCGAAAAAGCCCGTCATAGTGACTCGCTTTTGCGCGTCGCGTTTCGGGATCAGCCTGTGCATATCCAGTAACAGGTGACTTTCGTCATTATGGCCGGCATGACAGCGGCGACCGACGATGGATGATCTGTCTCTCGGTGGTCGCCACTGTTTTTGGATTGTACTATGCTTACCATCAGGTATAGTGCAGTCACTTTGTCGTGCTACAATAAAAAAAAAAAATTAGCTAATACCCTCGACTTCATCTGCTTTAATTATTTTCTTAACAAGACATTATATGCACAGAGTAAAAAACATAAGCACCACATCGATTGCCCCATTTTTTCATGTCAGTAAAGACACTTTACTAAACGCGTTCTTCCTTTATAAACCGTAGTTTTTTTCATATTTTAATAACTGTATATTAAATTAAGCTATATAAACTGAAAATTTTTAAGTCTAATCTCAAGTCAGTCCTACTGTACGTGTGTGAGACATTCAAGAGTATCGTAGATTTTACACATCAGCTCCAAACCTTCGTTAAACGCAGTCTACGTCAAATCTTAATAATCTTTAGACCAGAGACGATCATGCAGAATTTTGGGAAATGTCTATGAAGACCTCATATACTTTCAAGTGCGATGTTGAAAATGGATCTGGATCTGCCACATTTTGTGAAGGGATAACAGCCGTATCCCTAATCAGACACTGAACGGGAATCCCCAAGGCAAGCGGAAATATAGGCGACTTATATAGGCCTGGTGAATAAGTCTTCACCAGAGTCTACGAAGATTGTCCTCACTTGGAGTGAGGGGAGGCGTGAAGCCATCGGCAGAACGATATAGAGGAGCAACTTCTCTGCCTTCTGCCCCGACAGTTTTGGGACATAGGATCCCAAGAGAGAGAAATGAAGCTATTATAATTGTTATATTTAGAAATAATCTTGTATTTTATACATTATTATTAACCTTTTTTTAGATAAGAACCAAGTATCTAGAGAATTAAAATTAAAATCTGAACGAAATATGTCCAGTGGCTTTTGCGTGATGTGCGTCCAGCTGCAGAATTCTATCATTGTATATACAGATATGTCTTCTGTATCTACAATTAAAAATCAAGTAAAATTAACGCTCTCATGAAAATAACATTAAAACGGAGCTATAATTATTTTATCCGACGATTAATTATATAGAAATAGGCAAATACATCATTATACAATGGACTATAAACGTTTGGCTAAGAGAATAACTTTCATTACATTGTAAATAGTTCGTTTTTATGAATCCTAATGAACGTTGCTTCAAACGGACCGCGTATTAAGGATCATTAAGCTGTAAAAACGGACTGTATCGCCGGACGGTATAGTAAAATTTGCACGTAAATGTTTATAAAATTTAATATTCTGTTTATTTATTATTACTGGTTGTGTAAACAGTGGTACGGGATATTTTAATTTAAGAGAAAACGCGATCGGGAACACATTTTAAAAATAGGTAAAACAAGATGTTTATTTTTGTCGTCTTCTGCCTAAACAAATGGTCAGCAAACTGCGGCTTACGGATCACGTTCGACTCTTTCACTTCTTCGTTGTGGGTCTTACACAAAGTATATAGATGAAATAATCTATACTAATATTATACAGAGGCAAAGTTTGTGACGTTGTCACGTTGTAGGGGGTAATCTCAGTAACTACTGGTTCGATTTGAATAATTCTTTCAGTGTTATATAACGCATTCATCGAGAATGGTTATAGGCTATATATCATCATGTCAAGACCAATAGGAGCGGAGCAAAGATGAAAAATGTTTCAAAATCGGAATGTTTGTTTCCTTTTTGAGAACTTCTGCTGTGTGTTAGCGTTAGCCCAGAGTAACTATTACTACGCGGACAAAGTCGCGGGCGGGGGCTAGTATTTAATAACCTGATTTATAAACAAGTAAACATTTTTGGAACGCAAGCTTATTGAAAAGAGATATATCTTTAGAAAACAACAATAGCACGCCTATTTGCTCACAAAAAAGGCATATTGACCAAACGAACTTGAGAGTGTACTTTTAACCCTAGTATTCCTAGTTAGAATGAATGTTAATTTTGTATTGTTTATATTTGACTTTTTTAAATGACGAGTTTGCTAACTACTGGCCTAACCGATCAGACAGAGCGGGATAGAGATAACTACAACTCGGACTGATTATACCAATATAAAATAGAAGAACTCATAGTTTCGTATTTTCCATCCATGTTTTTTTCGTTAAAACTGAACCAATTTTACTATTTTTTAAGCTATTGCATAGCTTCTATCGCGGGCCTTGAGCGTGGAGACCGAATCCAAAAATTCCGTAATGAAAACTAACCTAACACCCCCTACTCTGCCTACCATATAGCTCGGCCGAGCGTTCACTTAATGTATATATGGGACGACTGTACAAAGCTCGCACGGATCGAGACGAGCTACTCCGAAATCGGACGAATACGTAATCAGCTGTTTGTGAGAAAGTATACTGGTGTATAGGTATTTATCATCTATGTACAACAGTGAAAATCTGTACTCGTATAATTTGTATACAAAGTGTATTTCCTGAATAACCTACATGTATTGTAAGATAATAGAAATATTTTGAACAATATTAACTTCTCATTTATTTAATAAAAGAAAAAAAAATATTTTCTTATCGGTCACCACGCTCAAAAAGTGTAACTTGAATTAATATAAAAAAAACAAAGGAAAAAAATACTGCATAAATAAAATAAATAAATAGTTATAATTGCATAAGTTAATAAAAAATTCTATGCAATAGCTTTACCGCGGCAGTCCCCGAATGCCACACGTATTTTTTTATTTATATAAGAAGTAATTTTGCTGTGTTTGAAGGTTTTCTTTACGGTAATGTAATTGACCAATTTTAGTACTTTTAGAGGGCATCTAGGAAGACGTGAACGCTAATTAATACTAAATATTAAACTAAAATTTTTTTTATACTAAAAATATTTCATTTATGAATGAAAAAAAGACATAGAGGGATGGTATATATTACATGGCTTAGTTGTTACCGTGTTCGAACACCGCGTCTATGGAAATAGGTTCGAATTACGAAAAACTAAGTACAGTGTGTTTGCTTGAACGCGTTAATCTCAGGAAACATTGGATCGATTTGAAAAATTATTTCAGTGTTAGATAATTCATTTATCGAGGAAGGCTATAGGATATATCATCACGCTAAAACCAATAGGAGCGGAGCACCAATCAAGAATGTTTCAAAATCGGGGTTAACTTACAAAATACTTTTAAATAACGTATTCGTCTTCGTAAACAAAGTACCGAGTTACAGTTAGCGTTAGCCCAAAGTAATAATTGCAAGCATCGCAATCGCAAGCAAACGCTACTTAATATATATTTATGTACTGTAGTCCCATAGTCCCAATACGTTTGTATGAAATAAACGCCCAAATTAACTATTAATTAAGCTCTTTCCCACTGTCTAATTTCTAATTCGTTATGCATTACCATCAGCTAACTAACATCAGATACGGTTTGTAATTGGTAAGTTAGAATACCAAAATTGAGATTTGTTTTTTTTTTTTTATCCTTTCGTAGGTTTAGCGTTTGTCGAAATCTCATCTGATAATTGAGGACGTGGATTGAGATGGGAAAATAGCAATGATAAAGCAGAATATACCTATATATACTTTTTTTTAACTGGTTCGGCAACATGACTGCACGGTACCTGATGGTAAGTACAGTACAGTCCATAAATAACGGCGACTGTCAGTGCTAAATAGCAATGGCAGTCATCACTATCATGCCGACCTACAAATGTGCTTCTTCACACCTCGTTTGAAGGACCTCAAGTCATAAGAGGAAGGGAAGATACTGGTCGGGAGGCGTACTTGGGTACACATTTCCAATTTGATGTTTGTAGCTAGCCAAGCGGGCATAATGCCGAGTTACTTTGCCAAATTAAGGTATCGTAGACTACGATAAACCTATAAGGTGTTTAGTCAAATCTGTAAAAAATCCAACGTCATATACATTATCTGATCTAAATTAAAAATCTTTTCAAATATAGTGCAACTTATGATGAAAGTTTCTACCGATTTCGGTCGGATTTTAACCATTTTGACCCATAGTCTGAAAGCATACTCCGAGTCCAATAATGGAAGTGGTCAGATACAAAGATTCAATTCAGATTCAATTTAGGCCCTAAGAAGGCACTTGAACATCAAAACTACCACCGGTTCGGAAAACAACCCAGTCATCGAGAAGAACCAACGTGAAACTCGCAAGACATGTGTGCACATATTCATCTTTGTCCTTCTGGTGCCAGTGGAACGGAGACCGTTACGACCGGAGATACCCACTTTTACGATACACATGGCAAATATATGGGGTGGTGCTATTCTACTCTGTCGGCGCACCAATCGATTAAGCTTTGCGGTTTATACAGAGAGTAACTATTCCTATTATTTACTTATTTTATTTTGAATTCTTAGGAAAACTTACAGCTAAATAAAAAAAAAATATATAAACATATTCGAAGGACATTACAAGTTTCTGCAACTAGCTTTAAAAAAAAAGTCTTTGGCGTAACAAGATAAAAATCTTTTAAATTTAAATCTATTTATCTATTTTTTTTCTATCTATTTTATCATCTTTTTAAAATTTTTGCTACAAAAAAAATTCTTTCGTCTTATTCTACTTATGTAGAAAAAACGACACTAACAATAGAAAAATGGTATTTAATACATTGAAAGTTTTAATACAAAGAAATACAAACAACAAATACAAAGAAACAAAATGATGATTATAGCTAACTGCAGGGTGTCGGCTTTTCGTGACGGTGTGCGCGCGCATCGTAAAGACTACTTTTATCATTTATCCCTAACGCGCCAAAAGAAGTATAACTTTAAAAAATATACATATAGAAGGAAATTATAAATAAAAAAAACTGGAATTTAGGAGGCATTTGAGTTTCTGTAAGCATGTGTTGAACAGATCTATATTCAGATTACCAAGCAATTTAGCTGAGCTGTTACCAACTCTAATTAAGTAAGAATTTTGCCTGTAGGTTGCCTTAACAATCGGGTTATAATAATTCACTAATATACATAACCATTATTATTTTATTTATAAGTATGCTAGTCAATTTCTAATAATACATTGTTTTATTTTGTTAATTATTCGCCTCTTTATGTGTGTTCTACCGCTTGTATAATGGGTTGTGTTCCGAGGAATTGTTTAACATCATGCCTGTAACTACTTTCTACCATCGCACCGCACGCTTCGGTAGGGAATTCATCTTCACACATTGGAACCGAAATGGTCTCGGACTGTCCGGTTCCAGAGAGGTTTCCTTCCACGAACGACCCGACTGTGGAATCAGCTTTCTGCTGAAGTGTTTCCTGGGGACTACGGTATGGACTACTTCAAGGGGAAAATAAATAGGTTATGTAGGGGTCAGCAACGTGCATGTGACACTTCTGATGTTACAAGCGTTCATAGGCTGCGGTGACCGCTTTACACCAGGCGGCCAGCATTCTTGTTTGCTACCGACGTAGTATAAAAAAAATGAACTGCCGTCCTCCGATATTCTGTATTTATTTGATAATATTATGTATAGTTAGGCATTGATGATTGTTTCATTATACGCACTAAACACTCGATCCATGGCTGGACTGTAATAAAATTAAAAAAATAAAGTTATATATTCCTAACCGCGGCCCTTTCGATATTTGTAACGAAGAAATTCTTAGAAATAATCAATGCCCCTAAAAGTTGCCACGGTTAATACAGCCTGGTATACTATTAAAAAAATACCAAGCCGATCTATAAAAGTAATTAACTCTGAGTGAAGATAATTGATGAAGCTCAGAGATTACTACCTCTGTCTTCGATAGGTAAAACCCTTGGAAATTCAATTTTAACTCATACTGAATAGAATACATTTTAGTATGGTTTTGGAGGGTAGAGTAATAAAGGTATACGGATGGGCGTAGGTCCCAGCCGTATAGTGGTATATCTTGTTCTTTTTTTGGTCGACTATAGACGCTTCCCTGTTGGTGTTATTATAAAATCGTCAAGTTCTTAAGCAATTTCTCTGTTTTTGATTTGTGACGAATGGTGTTTTGACTTTCTGTTGTTGTATTACTGAGACATCCGCCCGAGGGCTCGCCCTGTAATTATGACTTTCTGTACTTTATATAGTTTTACCACGATATCTGTTTATTAATAATATTTTGATTATTGTGGCATTTTTCTAATTAAAGTATAACTCAAAGTTGGCGTCTCTAAGGAATCACCCATAAATTACGTATCATATATATGTAATGACGTCTTTCCCAGTATGACATTACTAATTTTACTATTTTATATTAAGATATTAATAAATCAAAATGTACATAAATAAAAATCAATTATCGAATGTATGTACGTGCATCACTACAGAATGGCTAGCTATCCAGCTTACCTTAGTTTATCCTAGACATATTCGCTGTGATAGATATTAGCCCGAGCCGAGGTATGCTGTGCATCCTTGTGCTAGTTGTCAAATGAAATCGGCTGAAAGCCTTTAGTACTCGCCTTAGGAGTCCGGTGAAGCTGGAATGGCCTCAAGTCCATAGCGTAGTTAATTCCAAAATGTTTCTAATTATCAGGATAAGGTTTGTGTGATAGAAAATACTTGAGAAATCGCACGAGTTAATTGAAAAAGTTCGTTTAAAAATCTCCATATCTTAGAATAATAACGATATAATTCTAAGCTCCATATAAAATTTGAGTAAGATGAGATAGAATCAGTTGAAACATTTTAAAAAATATTGACAGATTGATGTCCGGTTATCATTTCATCATATGATTGCACGCAAAAGGAAAGAAGTGGTTTTCTTTTTTTTTTGTTAGTTCTAGATGTACATGAGTGTATATTCCTATTCTATAACTTTTTTCTATAAAACCAACATTATAGATATTTGTTTTACAGTTGAAATGTAGAGTGTTAATAATTTCGAGTTTTATACTCGTGACGTCACGAAGTTTATGACTTTACGCCCTTTTCGTAGATGTCGCATTTAGTTTACCGTGTCCCTTTCCATTACGGTGTAACATAATTTATGGATTGCCTGTAAACAATCGTTATACAATCTTTCTATTTAGTTATAGTTTGAACTTGGCACTTCATAGTCTTTTTTCATTGAGAAAGTTATCATTCTATCCGTGCTATTATAACCCACTACTAGATGTAGTAGTATTTAAATTGCATTAAACTTCAAAAATCCCATTTCTTTAAGTTTTAGATTTGTTTATATTTTTGAACAATAAAAAAATAAGATATTATGATTAAATTGAAAATACCATTAATACACGGGAAAATTTAATCCGTTTATGATCTAAATTGATTGTTCTTTTTCGTGGAAGCCAAACAATAAAAAAATACTCATTATCAGTATATCACTGGATCCAATGGTTATTATTTAAAAACGGTGTAAAAAAAACCATTTACAAAACCACAACATCATCGCCACATAATTTCGCGCATATTTAAAAAAAAAAAAAAAAGCGGCCACAGAAAATAATATTTATTTTCTCGCGCCACGTTCCTTGATGTGTACTGGTCATGGGCCGAACGAGTCTTTGTACCTGCGCAGGAGTGTGTTTTTTTTTTTCTTCTAACGGAGTTGTTTTAAATTAAACTACGCGATGGCCGAAAGCGGCACGCCTAGGAATGTATCGTTGCGCACGAAATATATTTTTGACAAAACTCGCGAGTTTTTAGTATTATGGCACCAATACCAATATTTGTTTTCTTTTTGTATTAAGGTTTTTTATACACCTCACGTTTCAGTTAAAAGTGTTATTGAAAGAAAGAAAGATTTACTTATTCAGCATACACAATACATATTTAAAAATATAAAAAATCAAGTGAGACAAGTCTTAAATGTTGTGAAAAAGGTCTTTGTCTCAGAATAAGTTGCAGGTTTGCAGACAAAACCTGTAGCATACTCGTACATGAACGAAATTACAAACATACGGACGCAATGACGATATGATTTCAAGTTATTGTCCTGTTGTACATGCCCTTAATTGTCTAACCTTGTACTGCCTATATATAATACGTTATTACACAAAACTGCTTATTGCTACGAAGTACACAGTATCAATCTACTAGATTATTTGTGTTGAAGAGTTTTTGTATAAAATGAACTAGTTGCTAGCCGCAAAACAGAAAGAAAGAAAATGTTTTAGGTATTGAAATATATTACGTATACAAAATAGATATAGAAAACATACATATAGTTAACTAGCCTCTGCCCGCGACTTCGTTCGCGTGGAATAGATACTTTGGGCTAACGTTAACATGCACCGGAATCTTTCAAGGGGAATATAAACCCGATTTTTAAACATCCCTCATTGATGCTCGGTTCCTATTGGTCTTAGCGTGATGATAACCTATAACCATCGTCGATAAATGAGCTATATAACATTGAATTTTTCAAATCGGACCAGTGGTTCCTAAGATTACCCCCTACAACGTCACAAACTCACAAACTCGACCTCTTTATAATATTGGTATAGATTACAATTTCAAACAACAACACCCCCATTCAATTACATGCTGCAGTACAACTAAGTTTTAATGGGGAGCCAAAGAAATGTACTGGCATGAAGTCGCTAGCTTAACAAATATAAATAACTATGAAATGTGAACGTTTTATTGAAGCGACGTTACCTCATTTGTTTAAAAGTTCCGATACCGCGTCACATAGGTTCGATTTTTTGCGAATAAGCTGAAGCTTTGTAAGAAAAACATACAAAATTTAGTCCTTTAAACGCAATGTGAAGGGAATCCTAAGCAAGTCGGTATGATAACTGCAATGGCCGGTAGTTACATGCCTATAATAAAATAAAAATACATACAATTCTTCAGTTTATATTCTTGTGTTTCTGACGGTGACTGTACACTTTAAGTTCGGGACGTGTTAATACGCGGCCCTTTAGGACAAAGGGCTGTTATTTTTTATATAAAAGGGTGGTACAGCCCTTCTTTTATGCTTTTATGATGTCCGGCCCCAAAACAGATATATCCCATTATTTTCCTTTTTAGATTTTACAAGCGTAAGAGGGGTAGTCAATACAGATGCGTATATTTAACTTAATTTTTTCAACACGATATCATCTAGAAAGTAAATATAACAATACAAAATATAATAATTTAAAAAGTCGTGAAAGTCTTGAGAATTTTTTGATTATAACCTCAAAGGTAGCACGGAAAAGCCGACGTTAAACATTCTAGGTTAAAAACTTAAAGTACGCCAAGCTTAATTGTGGAGAAAATTTAATAATGTCGTCTGTTCCGCAAATGGCTACATTGGAAACACGGCTAGTTTCCATGGAGGTACAAAAAAGCTTGAATATGCTCTCTGAGCGTAGTCCGATAACCTAGTGTGTTCACGACAATAAAATTCGGCGATTCCTATTGTTATATGATTTTGTCAATTATTTAGTCGCTCTTTTGTAATAGAAGTACATTTGAAGAAATAATATATACCAATGTAACTTGTGACGAATTTACTGTTTTTTCTGTTTCCAACAAATTTGTTTACGAACTTCTACTCACATTTATGTATATATGACATTAAAATTCGTAACTGTTAGATATCTATATAACTAATAGATAGATTTCTAATGTTACTCTATGTTAAACTAATTTGTGGAATAAAAGTGTAATTCACAAAGCCTAGATTAGATTGCATCTCAAATGCAGATTCTAAAACCTAAAAAATACGTATGTATAGTTGATTAGAGACTGATTTTAAGTCTGAGGATGATAGTTGTTAGCAGCCGGTG